>BLKR01001868.1:27520-241641 GCA_011170035.1 Teleogryllus occipitalis | reverse complement strand
ATGCAAGAAGTGCCTAAAAGAATGATTGTTAAGAACATTTTATCATCATAATTTTTAAGAGGTAGCTGTCAAATCAATTTTCATCCTTAGTGCTGACTCAGATGGTTTATGGAAACAATTATTGTTGCCAGTGCAGCATTTATCACCGGGAGTTCTTAAGAGTCCGACATCCGTTGGTGTCGAACTTTCGTCACTATCTAGATGGCTGGATCGAATTCATCCGTTGCCTGAAGGATAATTGTAGTGACCGGATTCACTTATCAATAGTTTTCCGTGTTTTATCCACTCCGTTGCAGGGTAATGCGTATGAAGTACCTTAATAAATGGACAACGTACAGTGTGCGATCTTTCTTTTTCTATGCTTCACCTCCCCTCTCTCCTTACACACACATACACTTTCATATACACGCGCTACACTCTGCACATGTTGGAGGCTGAGAGTTCGTCTAGGCCGGGCCGGTGCCCCGCTTGTGGAAATATCGGAGATATCTGGAAGAGGGAATCCTCCGCAAGTCGACATGTAGGTCGGCACTGGATTTCCCATCCAATGGGGAAGGAGTCTCCTCGGCCTCCCGGTATTTATCATGAACTACACTTGATACTAATGACTATAGCAGTTTACGTTCCCAGAAACACAAAACAATCAGACAATCCTCCTTGATAATAAAACGATTCGTCACTGATTAACCTCATATTCATTGATTAAGTAGATTGGTGGATGGAAAATTTAACACATCATTTAGAAACCAAATTTATTTGCAATGAACTAACGTTTCATATTTTTATGCTAGACAACAAAGTTGAATTAAAATAATAAATTTGATCCGTTCGCAGTTTCTAACTCAAGCTTTGATGAGATCTAGCATGACTAGGCTTAACATTAAGTAAAAACAAACAAGTATTATTTTTTTAACAAAAGCTGAGTTGTCGATGTACTATTTTGTATTTCCTTATTGACTTTAGATTGCAAGTGTACTAGAGATCCTAACACTAGTAAACTCCGGACATTTTCTTTCTACTTTCTACCTCATTCATTATCTCGTCTCTCTCGTGTTACATCATGGAATAAACAGTGTGGAAAATCAAACTCAACCCAACTAAATCAACTGCTAAAATATTCTCACTAAGACCATTTCCCCACCCACCGCCATTACACATAAATAAACACCCAATTCCATGAACACCGCAAAACCAAACAGTAAAATACCTCGGGATGAACTTCGACACAAGACAACTGGAAAACACATATAACACTAAAATAACAAGCAAAAATAAAAATAGCTCAACTAAAATCCCTTTTCAACTTCAAAACCTGTCTATCCCTAATAAATGCCGGTACAATTTACAAAGCAGTAGTCAGACCATTAATGCCGTACGCATGTGCCATCTGGACCAATGTATGTATTTCTAACATCAATAAACTTCAAACTGTACAACATAGATTCCTCAGATTAGCAACACATGCCCCATGGTTAATCTCAAACGCCAAACTTCATAAAGAACGGGATATATCACCGATCATCAAACATATTGCCCACCTTTCCAATAATGTTTACTCCAACCTAAATACAATAAACCGTACTACACCCTGACCTCTTTAAATGACTTCCCTAATAGAAACAAGAACAGATTCCTTTTCGAAGCGTTATTGAACAATTTTTCATTTATTGTCCTTAGTAGGGACTCTTGTAGTTTCCTACATCACTAGTAATGTAGTTTAGTGTTAAGTTTAGTGTAAGTTACAATGTAAGCCAGCAAAGCACATGAAATAGTAATACGTTACTGAAATGTGTAATATCCAAACACTCAATAATGAATAAGTAAATGAATTTAAAAAAAAACTCATGGATTGTGTAGTTCAGTCAGTTCAAGCATACATTCGCACTGTATGGCACGAGGCTCCATCTCCCTGCAGTCCCTCAAGGTGCGTCTTGTCTCGTACGGCGGCGGTGGCGGCGGCGGCGGCGGCGGCGGCGGCGGCGGTGGCGGCGGCGGCGGGGCGGCGGTGGCGGCGGCGCCGGCGGCGGCGGCGGCGGCGGTGGCGGCGGCAGCGGTGGCGGCGGGGCGGCGGCCGAGGGGCGCGCAGCCCGGAGGCGTCCGGGGCGGAAGTGCGTTGCCGGGCGTTTGCCCCCTCCCCCTCCCCCGCCCATCGCCAGAGGGCGACAGGCGGCTGCGCGGGCGCTTCCTGGCGGAGCGTCGGCGTACATCCGGCGCGGCTGCGGGGCGCCCACAGGCACGGCTTGCGCGCCTGCACATCCAGCGTCGGCATGAGCGGCCGTGGCGTACATACGTTGGCGCACCGCCCGCCATGCATTCCGACCCCGCTTGTTGTATAAACACAAACATAAGACTGCAACAGAAACAATCTTATCCTCCCACGCATTTTTAATTTTTTGCCTATTGAATATTTAATGCAGCAGCAGAAAGTCTCTTTCTTCTCCAGAAAAACTGTGGGGGTTCTGGTATCATATAAGTGGACAAATCTTGACCATGTGTTTTACAAGTAGTAAAGGACCTGTAACACGCTATGCACTCACTCATGGCCGTCCTACTATTTGTCGGTCCGTTTGCCTGTCAAAGCGTCTAAACTATTCACATGATTGACTCAAAAATTGATATTTCTCAATCGATATGAATACACATTAAGCTCTGTAAAATTGAAACGTATATTTTGATTTTTGGGAGTTATTGCAATTGGCCTTAAAACATTTGCAAAGTTTTCTAAAATAATACTCAAACTTCAATGGATATTTCATATTAATATTGATGATCAACTCTATCGAAACTGAGGATTTTCCTTCCTCAGTATTCAGGCTTATTAGAGCCTTGTACAAACGCAATCATGAACGGTAGATGTACCATAGCGGTGAAAATGAATACGTGATGAGCTCATTTATAGATAGCTAGACGAGCTCGTTTATCATATTACAGCATTTCGTTAAATGAAGTGCATCAACGAGATTCCTCACAAAAATAAGAACGAGTTTCCATCGGATTCGATGGTTACCCTTTCACACTTCACCCCAGAAAGAAGAAGTTTTCGAGAATCTCATTTCAGGCACAATTTGACGCTTATGAAATTAGATAATTTCATTATCTCTGAAACGAGCTGATTTTGAACTCAATATTCTGTGAAGCACAGACGCATGCCGTGGCTCCGCGTAAATTCGCGTGTTCATTTTTTGGAGTGCAGGTTGAACGAGGCGTTGTCGCAAGCGGCCACCATCTGGAGCGCCTCCCACGTCCCCGTCCCGTCTGCAGTCTTCTCTTCCACTCCGTTGATCGCTATTGCGTTGGCCGCGACACCATTTTCTTCTTCACCTCTCTCAGCTTGTGCCCTTCGCTTCATCGTGCACTGCTTCTCTACTTAAAGTGCGAAAGTACGTAAGCTCAAAATATCATTTCATCATTCATCGAGTCATCATTTACGTATTTCCACTACCGGTTATTAATAAATAAGGAGATTTCAATAAAATTTATATTTTTAACGTGAAAAAATTAACCGATTGTAAATAAAAGAACTGAAGGTGCTCTAACACAATCTCGATATCTAGACTTCAATTTATCTTTAAAGGCCCCGTAAAATTATAAATTATGTAGTCTTATATTTCAACTATCTGGTGCTGAAAACTCTCATCAATATTTTTGAGGCCGTAATAGAGAGAATTTTGAAACTGCCCCAGGTGCTTCATGTGAAGTATCCCGCAAATTTTAAAAAATATTTTCAAAATTGTAGGACTTTCAATAGAGATAGATCGATCGAAGGTCATACATTTTGAAAACAAACTCCTTATAGTTTAAGCGCTAGAGTTGTTAACGTATGGACGTACGAACGTTTTGTCAAGAAGAAAATGGTGGTATTAGGGAGCCCCAAAATGTGTATATCTGTTGAAATCTCGACGTAGATTTTACGAAGAATTGCATAATTTTCTCTATAGTAAGTCAAAGAGCAAACGCAACCGTTCGATCTTAGATTTTGCTCATGTGACACAATTGCTGCCACTAATTGTTATAGTTATTTTGAAAAGATTTAGTAAATTATTTTTAGTGTCGGTTTGTATCATATCACATACTTACAGTTCTGCAATATATTACGCTATTCTGAGTCGTGAATTTTATGGATTATCATCTTCATGCTACTTGACACAAAAGTTGTGGATACTCGTGAACGCACATTCCTTTTCTTATTCTACTCTAATAATAGTAGTAATAAAATTATTATTATTATTAATAATAATAATAATAATAATAATAATAATAATAATAAAAATTTAACCGAGTAAACCTTTATCTCTCGTTTTGATAAGAGCTTCCTCTAGAACTTTTCCTCTTGTTATCTTCTTTCTCGTTAACAAAGCGTTAAACGCGAGCAACCGCAGGAAGCAGCGTCAGCCCCTCTCCCTGCGGCCACTGGGGGACCCAGGGATGTTGCTTGCGATTCGGAATGCGCGCTCTTTGTACCTACCTTCCTTCCCCCCCTTGTCCCGCTCTACCCATCCCTTCCACCGCCCCTCCCCACGCCCACAAACTTGGCCCGTTACGCTGGTTTTCCCGGAAGGCGGGAAAATGAAACGATAAAAGGGAACAAAGCGGCGTAAATAACTTGGTAGGCCCGCCCGCGCGCGAACTTTGGCCAAAGCGACAGCGCCGGGCCCCACCCCCGCCGGGCGAGTGGGCGGGCGGGTGCCGCGGGGAGGGCCAAGCCCGAGATTTACGACGGTGTCTAAAACGCCGCGCGCGGTAATGTCCCCCATTACAGGAGACGAACAGCGCCTGATCGGTTCTACAACCCCCTCCGCTCATTTATTTGACGCTTTGCGAACCGGTGGAGTTAGAGGAAGTTATAAACTTGTAATAATAAGAACGGACAGGATTCTTTTGACGCCCGAACGTCCTATGCTTATTTGAAAGTACTGTATTTAAGACGTATTGAAAATATATTATTTTATTGTTCTTTAATGACATCGTGTACCTCATGGTTGTAGGAGAAGGAACTTAAACATTTTTAACGTAACAATTTTAAAACATTCATAGGTTTTAATTAAAAAGTAATATTTTAGAAACAAATTCGAAAATGTTTTAGTCTCTTTTCCAAAAATTAAATGAACCGTTTTAATTTCGCAGGGCCTCGTGTGAAGTCATATTAACGGAGGGTAATACATTTTGATGAACATTTTGTGTACACTTCAGATGCCAATGTTTTTTTTTCAGACAGACGGATAGAAAGACGATTTGAGAGGAAAAATTATTTCTCGATTAGATTTTTTGCTGCATACGAGTAATGCAATTTTCTCTGTATTTTAAATATTGTATCCATTTCAGAAAGTAAAAAAGATTCCAAATCGCTATTGTTCGGTATAGTCAAAAAGATAATCAGTATTTTTTCTCTTTTCGATTACTTCATTTGAACGTCTTGAGAAGAACTCATTAGCACTTTAGCGCAATTAGTAGAGAATGAACGTGAAGCAACGCTTACGCGAGAGCGTTTACATGGCAAACAGTGCGCAAGAAAGTGATTGGCGACAAACACCTGGTGACACTTCACAGGACAACATACTGACTTGTCTCACTTGTCTAGTTTGGAGACAAGACAGGGGACAGTTAATGCTAATGCCAGTCAACTGCCACTGTGGGAACTAACTTGCATTGGACAGCAAGAATGTGGTCAATGCATGTAGTGGGTGACTGTGTTTTAATTTCTTATGTTTTTGGTTTCCATGAATTATCGAAAATGGATTATTTTCATTATATATTATTTTTACTTGCGCATGTGTTCTCCTCTGTCTACCCGTCCGTCCTTGGTCAATGCTAGCACCTAAGCAGCTCAGCCGATTTTCTCCAAAATTTGTATTCATCGATGGATTTAAACCGCTCAAGGCCCTCTGAGCTTGAAACGGAGATTTTGAATTTGGGGTACTTTATTTGAAGCCTTACGTTTTCAAAATTTCCTAAAAAACGGCTCCAACCTTTTTTAAAAATGTTCTCCTCGTGTATATAAAATGTCGGTAAAAGTATTGGTGCTAGTCTCATTTCCAGCAAACTCCCTGTATTTTGCAAAAATTTCAATTTCAGAAATAATGCGAGAATGTATGTGCTGTTTGCACGAACGTTTGCAGTCTTAGACACTGGGTGTCTAACAACGACTTGTCACAGCAGGCGACGTCATTTTCTTTCCCGTCGCGAACAGAGACAGGACAATGAATTGTCACTGAGGTAACTAGCATATCCTCGCGTGTTTCCATGAGTATATCCGGTTCTATGACGACAATGGATTATTGCTGACGTTCGCCTTGCTAGCTGCTCTCGCGTAAATGGTGCTTAAGGCCGCTTCGCGTCAAAGGGCAAACGTTTCACCCCCTTCACTTCAACGAAAACTGAGCTGGTGCTCGGAAGTCGTCGTTTTCCGGGTGCGTCCTTTGCCAACAGCTCTGTGCGTCCAACTGCCGTGGGAAGCAGCAAGCTGTTTCGATTGATCCACTACTCTCTTTGCCTCCACAAGCTCACACACATTGTAGTTCTCTGTGGTGTAAATGAATAGAATGTTTGGAGGTCATGAGAGTGTTAAATGAGATTTTGGAGTGACAATATAGGCCCGCTTACTGGCACAATGACGCGTCAATATAAATCTAAAATTAAAAAAAAAGTTTTTGTTGTTTATTACTTCCTCGATAACTATGTACTTACGTAGTAAGAGAAAGTATTGTAATACTGCAGCGGAAAGTGGTGATGTTTTGTCAGAAAAACTCGTATTTTGGGGATTCTGTTATCGGAAAAAGGGCATGAAACTTATTCCTATATAGTAAATTTCTTCCTCTAACTCGCTGTACAGTGAGAATCCACATTTTTCGTGTCCAAAATATCACTTATCATCATTTACACACAAAATTCCTCATCTGTGAACAATATTAACTTAAAAAATGGGACATAATTCACACTAACGTTACAGTATTTGTAGTGATGAAAAATTAAATAAAACATCTCGTATAATAAATTTCAATATTTTTTCGAAGACTGGTCACCTTCGCAGTTCCCAATTCGACGACAGTATCTCACTGTCTCCCAGATTGGTGGAGGTTGACACTTCTTTCGAGAAGAGCTGTGCTCTGGCCGGCTGATCACTCGTATTTACTTCGGATAGCCTGCCATGTTAAAGTCAGTCTGACACTTTCGGCAAAAGACAAGCGAGTCGTATATATTGATAGTCAAGATGGAATTTATGCTGTATAAGTATCTCTGCAACGATTGAACACTTTTTATAAAAATTAAAAGACTTCACTTACCGGTTTAATAATTATGATTAATTCATACTCAGTGCAATATGTCCCTGTAATAATCACGCACAATTACACTCTGAGTCTTTGCTCCTTCAACGCACGCACTACTTGGGTCGCAGCTGACGAGCTAGACGGTCGATAACATTTTTTTGTAGAGTGCGGAATGTCTGCTTGCATTCTTTCGGAGGCCATCTGCAATAACTTTGAAGCTTTGCAATAAGTTTTAATCGTCATCTAGCCGAAGCGTCTTCATTCTGACGAGATCACATTGGAATTTCGCTGGAGCAGCTGCCATTGTTAACATATTATATTCAATTCGTGATATAACTTTTGTAATTTTTGCAACAATTCCATGCATTATCTAAATTCCAGAAATCAAGATACAAAAGCTGCCCTCTCTGATATGCCTTTCTGGAACATACTGCTATAATTGCGTAACTACGCCACATGTACACCACTCGCATCAAACGTGAAATATTATGTCCTATGATAAATTCTCACTAGGGATTAAAGAAACTTATGGTCTGTCATTGTTTCATCAGTAAAATTAGCTCGATAAAGAACAATGTAAATGTTTTTGAGAGAGACACATTAGCCGTGTCTGTTCACTTATGTCCATAAAATAATGTCATGCAGTGATACAATTATCAATTGTGTCAAATATCATCAATGCAACTGGAATATATGGTTAGTGAATATTAATTATTCGTCTGATAGAAATATTTAATAACATGAAAAGTGACTGCTAATGTGGTGCCAGAAGCATTGCTAACATCGGTTATTGTTTTTATTTATCAGAAAGATCAAAGCATGTTCGTTAAATCATTTAGAGGTTCGCGTTTACGCTCCGTTAATTGACATGACTGAAGTCGAATTAATCTATACAAGGTTTACATGCGCCGCAGTGACTATAATCAATGTCATGTAGAATCATACGATTCATTCATTCTTTAAAATGTTTGTTGAATATGTGTGATAGTAAAGAGAATTAAAAAAATTATTTCTCTTCAAGCTAGAGATACAAATCCAAAAAATCAAACAGGAGAGGGAGGGAGAGAGAGAGAGGGAGGGAGAGAGGAAGGGAGAAGGGGAGGGAGAGAGAGAGGGGGAGAGGAAGAGATAGAGATAGGGAGGAGAAAGAGTGAGAGGAGAGAGAAGGCGAGATGTGTATGTGAATATTTTAGGAAGTTTGAATATTGGTAATTATCGACACGCAATATCAAAAGTATTCCATTCTAATTACTCTGAGTAATGTTAGACAGAATTTATAAACACATTTTAATTATTCTTTTTAAGTATTTACTCAAGTTAATAAGTTTTTATGAGTGGCGATTGCAAAATCATGTTTGTGACAGCCATTATAAAAATACTAGAAATTCATAAAGTGAAGAATATGTCAAATTTTAACTTGAGTAAAAGCAGATTGGACATGTTTTGTTAACTTTCATACACAGGCTTACAAAATACCTTACACAGCTAATTTGTTTTACAAAATATGGTCACAAGGCTGAGGCGCCAATTGTGACTTAATGTTTGTAAGATATCATTTTGTGTAGATGCACTCCTTGTGAGTCCAAAGTTAAGTCCGTAAAATATTTTCAAATTTTGACAATTGTCGAAGTTCTTAATTAAAATTACTAAATTATTTACTTAAGTATATTCCTCCGCCGCAATATATAGTTGATGAATAATTTAAACATTATTTCGATACGTCATTTGAAAACTTTGGTCAAAAGAGATAGAAATACTGGAAGCTAATGTTTTAGAGCTATAAAAATTTTTTATATACATGAAATTTGAACCTTTGTATTATCCGTCGCATCTTGCGCAGCTATTGCAGAGCGCATTGACAATGCTTTACTCCATCTAATCACGCCAATAATACGCCATCTAATCACTGATAAATAAAGGAAATATGTTATTGATAATGAGAAATGCAATATAACGCGAAAGACTTTTATTTAAAACTTTAGTGTTTTGATTAGCGTGTAAGTAATCTTTTTGACTCCCGTTTAATTTATAAAGTAAAACTTATCTTTTACGTTTCCATAGCCAACATCACTTGATATGAAAGCCAGAAAAACTGCCGTTTTGCACATGACCGGTTTCCATGTTAAGATAAGTAGGTGCAACGTTGGGCTGTTTAGTGACGCCATTTTCATGGCGTAATAAGCAATCGCTTTTGGCTGTGAAAGCGATTTTCGGGTGAGAGGATCGAAATAGCCGTTGGATGAGCTCTGATGGGAAGGGAGGGCTGGCTCAATGCCGTGGGCTATCGCTCTGCGCAGTCGTTCGCCGTAAGCGCCCTGATTACCAACCAAATGACTGCTCACTACGAAGTGCTCTGGACAGGTGGCGATTAACAACCAGGGGAAGTGAAAGAGGAGCAGGTGGAATAATGGAAGAGTATGGAGAGTGCGTTAAAGAAAAGGGATCTGTAGGAAACAGTGTGGCAATGATTTGGGTTAAAAAGGTAAAGCAGAAGGGTATAAGCATGAAACTGAACGTGCTGCACTCGTCATTGTCATCAGAAGAAATGATTTCGGTTACGCTCTCTGCAGTTTGTTCTGAAGAGATCTCCGAGATTTATTTCGTAGGCAAATAGCTGGAGATTGGTGACGGGCTCCAGATTATCTCACTAAAACCATTTCTCTTGAATGACCCTCGCACTGGCAGAGATGGCTTAGGTCACTGCAGTCCCTCTGACCGAGAGGTCCTAGGTTCGAGTCCCGATGGCGGCAGAATTTTCGACACCGGCTAGATAGCTAGGTCGAGTTAAGTCGCTGCCTGGAGGAGAATTCTAGCGGCTACTCTGATCGGTATTTATCCGTAGTTTCTCCGATCAATACCAGGCGATTGCCGGAGAATACCCTTACAGACTGCGCGCAATATTTCCTTCGTCTTCGTCTAGTCCTATCCTCACTCCTTACTTATACACACACACACATACACACACTTACACTTACACTTACACTTACCACACCACCACACATGCCACGGGAACGTCTATGACCAGTCGCAAGCTTGGAGTTTGTCCCGGCAGGGGCAGTGTCCCGCTGGAGGGAGATGGCTGGTTGGGGAAAACCCTGCTAGCCGACAGTGGGTCGGAGCCGGATCTCACCATCCGGCGGAGAAGACCACAGTCCTCTCACGAGGGGAAAACATGCACTACATTTTCGGAACTAATGACCTTAGAAATTGACGCACCCGGAGTCGCTAATCTATCAATCAATAACTCTCCAGGTATCTCTCCATTGGAACACCGCTCCAAACATCAAAAACTCTTAAACTACCGACGCTTCCGTCTGGTGTGGTAGTGTAGAACACATCAAAGTGAGTGTGGAAAGGAATAAGAGGGAAGGAGGATAAGGAAAAAATACTGCGTGCAGACGGTGTCGTCTTAGTCACAATAATGATCCAGCATTCGTCTGGTATTGATCAGCGAAACGACGGAAAACTACCGATCAGTGCTGTGAGCCGTTAGAATATTATTCTGCAACGTGTTTAAATTAGTCCTAGCTGTCCAGCAAGTGTCGAAAGTCCGCCGCCGGGGCTAACTAGGAGTTCTCAGCCAACGACGCTGAAAGGCAGCGGTGTTTCCGCTGTGCTGGAGCAGTCGCTGGAGAGGAGCGGGCGAGAGAGGTCGGAGCGCGGTGGGAATACTAAAGTGCGGAGGGGGTGCGAAATGACGGAAGGATGTGGTGTGGTGCAGGAGCGGTATGGAATAGGGGCGGTAGACGGCGTGGGCGATGAGAAGCGGGAGCGGAGTCGGGCGAGACGGAGAGGGCGGGGCGGAGGTGCGTTTGAGCGGAGGCGTCTGTGGGGCGCGGAGGCGTGGCCCTTCTCATGAAACATTGAACGAGAGCTTGCCTTGCTCTCTGCGGCGGCGGGGCAGGGGCGGCGAAAGCGGTAGTGGTGGCGGCGGGGGCTATAGCAGGAGACCGTGGGGGTGGCGGTGGTGGCAGCGGCGGAGGTGGTGGCAGATGGGGATTCGGCAGCGTGGGCGGGGCGAGGGGGACGGTGGGAGGAGTTGGCGGCGGGGGTGCGGGGCGGCTGTGGAAGCGGCGGCTAGGGCGACGGCGGGGGATGGTGGTGGCGGTGGCGGGAGTAGCGGTGGTGGGGGGCGGAGGCATTCGGGGAAGTGGGGGCGGTGAGGGAAATTGCGGGGGGCGGGAGCGACGGGGCGGGGGCGACGGGGCGGGGGCGACGGGGCGGGGGCGACGGGGCGGGGAGGTGAGAAAGGCGTAGGCATTGGGGAGCGTGGGCGGCGGTGAGGGGGATGGCGGGGCCGCCCGGGTCGGGGGCGGCTTTTCGCAAACTGCGTCCGCCCACCAGCGCACCCTTGTTCCTGTGTAACCGCGCGTTCACTACTCGGCCGCACCGCGTCCTTTGACCGTGCGCGCATCATTCCATCGTTGCAACCTTATAGCTCACGAAGTTCACATTCCTGGGGATGGCGGTGACAATCAATTACACGAAAACGTACGTTTGATGTAGCAGAGAACTGCAGCCTGTCATCCTTTTTAATCGCACTATTGCTGGAAGTAAAAGTAGTAACGTACCGGCTGGGTCGGTTTATACTTTGAACAACCAAACATTCGAACTAATTATTATTATTATTATTATTATTATTATTATTATTATTATTATTATTATTATTACTATTATTACTATTTATTATTATAATATTTGTTTGTTTGTTCCAAACCGCGAGACACATCTAGATCTTCAGAGACTCAGTATGCGCTTTTTTTTCGATCTCAATGTCCAATACAATAGTTCATAATAAAGGAACGTTATTTACATGTAAATCCGTTTCCTAATCATAATTATCTTCTTTCCAAATAAATCAATAAGAAGAGTGATTGACGCTGTCAGCTGACCTTTAAGCCTTTTTCTTTCGTCTGTTGCTAAAAGCGTTGATAAAAGTCACGACCTGGAGGGGGTACTTCCGGGACGGCCAGTTTGAATAGTTTGCCTTTTAACAACGGAGTAAAATCGGAAGCCCTTACTTCGCCTATGATGTCATTGTTCTGGAATCTCCTGTTAGTTTTATATGCGAGTTTAATGGATGAAACATCATGAAGGGTAGTATTAAATTTTGCCAAATATTAATTCCTTGTTGACATATATCTGATGTCACCTGAACCACCTTTATGGCGAAGAAGCTTAGGGATTTCACTCAAAAGAAGCCTCTTACCAAGATTTTGGGTTCAAGTCACATATAAGACATTGAAATTTGCATCTTTGTGTTTGACGTGCTGAGTATTCGCTTTACACCAAGTATCATCCTTAAACATTTTAGATTTTTAACACAACCTGACTGACAATGGAGGCTGCGGGTCCAAAGAAAGACAATACACGGTGCCTTCATGTTGTTTAGGCTTGCAGATGTTTTCAGCTTGATAGACGTTAATGACACGAGGGAAATGAGGAAATAATGACGAAAAATGAAGAAATGGTACAAATAATGCAGAAATGAGGCAAAATGCCAAAAAATAGGCGTCAGAAACTAAATTAGACAAAAAAGGGAAAATAAAAATCTACTAAAACAATTCCAGAAGTACAATTAAATCCTACTGTTCAAAGTCATTAAATCGTAACAATAATAAAATGGCATTTTGCCAAATTTTCGGGCTCAACCGATAAGAGACTACTTTACAGGGGTGCTAGAAAGAGGGAAGCGGATAGTTATAGACAGTTGCTAGGGCAAAGCAACGCTAGTGCAATCAGGTGGAGAGACGAAAACAAAAAATATTTTATTGGAAAGTTTATTATTTTATTCGATCTGGCTGATGTTGTGGACACTGAAATTTGAAACATACTTTATTTTTGGAGTATTTGGAGTATTTTACATGAAGCACCTAAACATTTTCGAGATCGACTATATTTAAAATACTTCAACTACCCTTTTAGTCTAATTGCAAAATTAATGAGATCTCGAAAATGTTTAGGTTCTTCATGTAAAGTCATTCCAAAATTCAGATCGACCATCCACCAAATCGATCGGAAAATATCCGTTCTTGTAAATATCTATGTTGGGGAGGGGGTCTCCAAAATGTATATTTCCATCAATATCTCGATAATAGTTTTTTGAAACATTGTGTTATTTTGAAGTATACTACGTGTTCGAGAAAGTAAAATACCCAAACTTTCGCTACATTTCTACTGAAGATTTACTCCCACTTTCTGTCTTACCTCCATTTCCATTATGACCTGTCATTGCTCTCACTCAATCCTCCGCCATCACTACCGCCACAACTTTGCATTCTGTTACTTTCCTTGCTGCCTCCGACGCCAAGTTGCTGACGATTCAAGAGAGCTTGGCGCTCTGAGGATAAGTTTTTAATTGATAGCAGAGTGTTGAGGCAATTTCAGAAGGCGTAATTTGTTTTATGACTTTGTTCTCAATCAAGTTGAGCGTATTGATTTAGAAAACGTATTGCATCTTTACGCTATTTCAATATTTTCTGAAATACTCCTTTTAAATTTTATTGATTTTAAAATTTTATACAAGCAAAAAGTAAATATGCATATAATGCATGATCAGCGTGATTGTCAATTAAAAATTAGTTTCTTATTTAACTATTTATATCTCAAGACTTGGATTCTGAAACATATTAAGCGCCAATGTATTAATTGGAATTATTTAAGGTAGTATTATATAATAATTATTATTAACGTTACAACTTTTATAAGGAGAATATAATGAAATATAGATAGTTTTGCATTACAAGGCGAACGTCTCGTGATCCATCGTACACGTTTCATTATTCACAATATTCACAATAACATTTTCATATTTATTATTCACATTTATTCACAGTATCATGAGCATTGGCTGTGAGGGCAGGCATATTTACCCTCAAATAATTCTCTTCTAGAATAACGTTTTAGAAAAAGTAATAAAGTTACAAATGTGTGTCAAACACCACCTTAATTTTCCATGCGAACAATTTTGTTTAAATACTATGAATGTATAAGAAGCAAAAGACAGAAGCTGTCCATGGTTTATTAAAGAAAACGTGTCAAAGGGTCTTTTCTTATCAGAACGTTTCGCAATACCAAAAGAAGCTATCAATTATAGACTTTACTGTAACTGTTCGATGTTGATCAGTATGTGACGGTTGGTGCACAAATAAGAGCCTGAGTGATGACTCATTTAATTGATTGATTAGTGATTCCGGACGAGTTAACTATCAAGTTCAATAGTCCAGTAAGTGTAGTACATGTTTTTATCGAGGGGTGTATCTTCCTCTGCTGGATGGCGAGATCCGGTACCTACCAGACGGCTTGCTGAGTTTTCCCTAATCAGGTATCTCCTACCAGCGGGGCACCACCTCTGTCGGGACAAGTTAAAAGCTCCCGACCGGTCTCCCAGCATGTATGGTAGTATAGTGCATGTTAGTGTAAGTGTGTGTGTAAGGGGAGAGGATATGATAAGAAGAGGAAGGAAAGATCGCGCGCGATCCGTGGCCCCTTTGTGAGGATACTGCTCCTTCATTCGCCTGGTGTTGATCGGCGAAACCACAAAAAACACCGATTACAGCATCCGTGGGAATTCTTCTCGAGACAGCGGCTGAATGCTTCACTATGTAGCTAGTGTCGAAAATCTTGCCACCGCCCGGACTCAAACCGTTGGACCTTCCGGTCAGAGGCCCTGCAGAGACATCAATTGATGCTCTGAGCCGCCTAAGCCGGTTAAATGTATCGATTTACTAATATTAAATTACCAGTAAATCTTTGCAAAACTTGGCACACGCGAGCGAGCGCCCGCGAGACATCACTGCCACAACGGGCATTGAGAACCCATAAGCCACAACTTTTTTCATCGAGTTATTGCTCGTCTGGTGTAATATACGTTCTTGTGCTGCGCTCTATAGCGCTGAATTGGAACAGCGTGGCATTCTTCTGCTCTTCAAAGCTGTCATCATCGGAAGTTTGGTGCGCACCCTGGCGACCACGCAAACTTTGTGCGTCTAATTCGTGTAATTTTTCTTTAAACTGAAATATTCAGCAGATCAATGACTTTTAACGTATAAAAAGTGTATAATCATTGATGTCGGTACAAAATCCTATGCAATGAATATCTTACTCATTGATCAACGATTACTTTCTCGCACTTCGTATTTTTTAGGAAAAAGATGTTACCTACGACTGTTATATACATTCTTTCACGTGTGCTTAGAAATTGTTCCAAATAACGAGCTGAAAAGTTATCTTGGCCTGATACCCCGATAGTATACACGTTACTCTTTTCAATATTGGATTTTTGGAACACGTAGGCCCATGCTCTTTCTCTCTCTACTTTGCAAAAGCAGTAGCTGATGTTGGACTTGTCAGATGTCACTCCCTCTGTTTTCTTTACGTATACATTGGCTGGGGGTGGCAGTTTGAGGGGTCGCTGATACTTTCGATCGCAGCTGACAAGCTTCCGCACTCACGTTTACGTGTAGGGCCATTGGGGAAAGCTGTCAGGGTTTCGCCACTGGCAGAACTCACCAGTGCGCGATGGGTGAATGATTGAAGATGTTGGTTGAGGATAAAGCATTTATCGTGAAACTGCAAAGAAGAAACTTCAGATAACTTAAAAACATCTCAAATTGTTTTTGCAATGTTTTCTGATATTACATCAAATTTTTCATTGAACTGTTTTTATCCCAACAGCTGTGGGTAAGTTCATAGCAATACAACGGTCGCCGCAATTATTAGAGTTACTGAAGGACACAAATATATATTTGTATTCATAGAACGTGATAATAAACTCTGTATATAGGTAGCTAATGTTTCAAAAACATGATATTATTTATAATTGACATGTTTATTGTGAGTCAAGTTGAAAATCAATTCTTAATCCATTATTTCAATTTCAGAGTCTTTTTACGAAGGTAATGAGTTTTTTATGAGCTAGTTTGTTCGGCAACATTTTCTTCAGTCCTCTTTAATAATAGATTGAATATTTTGTTTGGGATTTATGTTAGGGATACTTTCAGCTTATTGAAGCACAGATTGGTCAATGCCTTGTTTTACAACTTTATTTCCTATTGTAGCGTGAAACTAAGTTAGGATGAATATAAATGCATTTTCTTCAAACGACTCAATTCCTTGAATGGATCATTGGATCTATACCTAATGGTAAAGTCATGCCTCAATATATCATTAATTGGTGTATAAATTTTCAGTGCCATTCACAGGCGCTACGCATCAAACCATTACCTTTTTAGGTGTTTCCAAGGACACCCTGCATTAATCCAAGAAAACAATACTTACTATAATAATTTGGCCACCTCTGCATTCTGAGATAAGCAGCAATCAAAGATTTAATTAGAGATTGATGTTGAAAATACATAATTGTCTTCATTTTGTCAGATTTTCTGATTTGAGTACCTGAATGTATTGTCTTTCAAGGGTTGATAATATTCTCGTATCACCTAATCTTCCTGCTGCTCTGCAAATACACATACACACGTATGTACATGCACGCTCACACACACACACACACACACACACACACACACACACACACACACACACACATCTGCCGCAAACTACCTGTGCCCTCTTGTTTTGCTGCTTCTTGGTAATTTTGTCGACGCGTCCTGTTCTGTAGAGCGTTAATCTACATGGGATCCAATAGTAAGCGTAACTCCATCTCAGGCCATGCCGCGACGCGCAACATTGTTCAATTTCGTCTTCTGTGGCTCTTTGCCTAACACCTGAAGCACATTTCACCCCCTACCGACCCCGTTTCCACCACATCTTCCGCCTCTACTCTCCCGCTTCCACATCCGCTTCCGCCTCTCCTCCCCACCGCAACCCTCACCCCGCGTGGGCGGTGCCAGGAATCTGGATGGAGCCAATTCTGTAACTCTCGCCTGTCGAACGAATACTCGTAACTTCCACCGAGCTAGCAATTTACTGCAACGATCCCCTTCTGTGGCTTTTTATTCTCCTCTATTGGCCGGATGGGCTGCCAATTATTTGGAGGACTTGGCACTTATTGTAGAATCTTCTGGAACACGAAATCCTTGACGAGGCAAATAAAAAACAATAGAGATACAATAATAAATTCCTTTTCCATGTTTCATGATCTTAACATATTACAACTTAGTATTCAACATAATATTTGCTGCTTATTTTAAAATTAATAAAAAGTACCATTAATGCCATATCTATCAGTTTGTCCCATCTTGCTTTCTATTTAGATTATCCTCAATATTTTGCATGAAACACATGGAACTGGAAACGTGGAAACGGACATCAAAGGAGCGACACCTATTGTTGAAAGGTACACATTCAATACTAATTTGATAATCTGAAAGAAGAGAAATTGTATGCTTTGTGTATGTGTCAATAGCAAATATGAACATGAAAAATTAAAATAGTGTAAGGAAAATAAATTTGTAAGGTAAGATAAATAAATTTGCACGCAGGGGTTTCGTTTTCAAAAGTCGTGAGAGGCGGAGTCGTGTTTATGATCGTGAATGAGAGTTTACGGACGCGTCAACTATTTTGGTCTGTAGTCCCGTTATTGTAGGGGATAACGTGCACTACACTAACGGAACTACGAAAGAAAGTAGTTGACCCCAGAGACATGTTATACCCCAGAGGTGCAGCGGCTTCTCTTCTGCTGGAAAGCGATATCCACAAATAAATACTCGTCATATTATGGGATGTTTGCCTTCCCGCTCTGAGGGCCACCGTCCCAGCCAGGTCAAGCTCTAAGCTCTCGACTGGCCTCCCGATGAGTAATGCACGTAAGTGTGTGTGTTTGTATGTGTGTATGGGTGTGGGTGTGTGTGTCTAAGGGGCGAAGAGGACCAAGGTTGAGGAAGCGAAGATCGCGTGCTGTCCATAGCCGGTTTGTAATGGAACTGCTTCGACATACGCCTGGTATTGATCGGAGAAACCAGGAAAAGCGACCGATCAGAGCAATCACTCGCTAGAATTCTCCTCCAGAAAGCGGCTGAAGTAAGACTAGCTAGATAGCCGGTACCGAAAATCCTCCATTGTCGGGACTCGCACCCTACAAAGACCTCTCGGTCAGAGATGCAACGGCAGGAACGGTTGTTCTAACCGAGCCATCTCAGTTGGTCAGTTGAGCCTGGCAGCGGGTATTTGTCCATACCCGGGAAGTCACAGCTTAGTGGCAAAGAGCGCCATGGAGGCTGAAAAGCCCCTGAAATAGCGGTGCTTCCGAGCGCGGGGGCGGAACGGGGGGGTGGCGGCAGATTATGCAGCGCCACAGCCGTCACGCGTCACTTGCCGCTGTCAGCCGTCAGCCTCCGATGTCCACACCATCGGCCCCCACAACTCCATCCCACTGCGTTCCCGCCCTCTCCCCGCCCTCTCCCCGCCCTCTCCCCGCCCTCTCCCCGCCCTCTCCTCGCCCTCTCCTCGCCCTCTCTCCGCCCTCTCCTCGCCCTCTCCTCGCCCTCTCCTCGCCCTCTCTCCGCCCTCTCTCCGCCCTCTCTCCGCCCTCTCTCCGCCCTCTCTCCGCCCTCTCTCCGCCCTCTCTCCGCCCTCTCTCCGCCCTCTCTCCGCTTGGCCGTAAATGTCCCGTTGCGCCGGTCGCCCCCCCCAGGCCCGCCCCTCCGCTCCATTACGACCGCCCCCCATTACGACCCCCCGATCGCCAACCCGTGCATTAGCCACAGCCGGATTGCCCCCGGCTCCATCGCTTAAAGGCGACCGGCCGCAGTGGCGCTCTCCTGCGTATGCACATCCGGCCGCTTTTACGCCCACGCTGTGGGGCATGTGCGGATTGCTCTCGAGATTTGGATTCTAGATCACGCGCCGTTTGCCCCCCCCCCCCGTGTAATCGAACCAACGGCCTCGTGGATGGAATACTGTATGTAAGGAATCCGCTCAACTCGAAGCTATTTTTCAACTACTTCGCCAAGAAAGTAACTAAGATAAATTGTTGATCTAGGAGAAAATCTTATCGATGCTTTTTGCAGCGACATGTATTTTGTCCGCCAAGAATAAAGTTCTCCTAAAATTGGAATGGCTTTATCGTGAAAAATCGATTTTAATTGCTTAGGCTTACATTTTACCAAATAAACGGTATTTAAGATGGGTTTAGGACTACCACAAGGCCTATAGACACGATGTTTTTTTCGCCTATTTATCTACTTTTTATATGATAAGGAGGATATATAGCTTAATGATATTTTTTCTACGATTGATGCAGCTGGGAAATAATTATCTGTTGTTCATGAAACTGTTGTATCTGTTTTTGTTAGTCTTGGTTAATCTTCTATTGCTGCTCGGCATGTGTTAGAGGTTTTTAGTTTTTGACGTTCTTGTAACTGATGTTGGACGGAAGGAGTATATTCTGTCGGTTCCATGCTTGTAATTACACCTGTATTATAATTATGTAACATATCTAGAGAATTTTTAATTACTTCCCGTTAAGACTGAGCTTTCTAACATGAAGAATGGGAGAGCGTGGAGGTCAGTAGACAATGCGCGCTAATAACTTCGTTGGCCACTGTGTAACGCTCTGGCCGAGACCAGGGCATAAACGTTTGCTCACTAACTGATCGTATTTATTGCATGTTGTATCGAGCACTTAGCAAAGAATGTAAATGAATGTTCGTGAGTCATTTTACAACACTCGCCACTCTTAACACTAAGAGATTTTTCACCGAGTTGTTGTGTATGTAAAGAAACTATACACACTTCTGATATGGCTGGAAGGTGCGTAGTTTTCTTTCAGTTGCTGCACGACAATAGTAATATAGATGTTTTTGAAATCTTTTCCGAGTTACTGGGGACCTTACCAAACCACACCATTCACGTGGATAGAAGTTGCATATTTCTTTTTCAATTTCAGAGCACGTTGGATTAGCAATATAAAAATAGACGAAGGTCATTAAATTTACCACTGTTTTAGAATCAATATAAGTAATCACATGTTGTTGATTGATGGATTTACAAAATAAAAAAAAAAAAATTTCTGAGTACTTAACCAAACCACATTCACGTGGATGTAAGTTCATATTTCTCTTTCAATTTCAGTGCGCGTTGGATTAGCAATATAAAAAGCAATACAATAAACACACATTAAAAAAATAACTCGTTTACATACGAAAAATTATCGGAACTAGAAAGATGTATGACATGCAATCTCAATCACCAGGAAACATTAGAACACATTATAAAGCTCTGTCCAATTTATGAACTATTAAGAGATATAGTAAAAAATCAAAACATCGTGGAACTGTTGAGGCTGAATGAACATGTTTGAATATTTTTAAAAAATTAAAGAAATGTTTCATTCAAAAATGTTTAATTCAATCATTTTTTAAATTAAATCCTGAATTAAGTTACGGTCATTTGCTTTATCTAAATGAATTTGGTTTCCAACTAAATTTAATAACAGATTATATTTGATACTAAAGTGATGTGAATGTGAATACTGCGAACATCTGAACATTTTTGAAATGTTATCAAAAGTAAATAATAAATTAATACATGTGTTGTTGTTAGTATTAGTGTAATGTGAACATGTTCAAATTTTATTGGTTTTAAGTTTTTTGTAAGTTTTTTGTAAATTCAGTATTAAATTTAGGAGTAAATCTCCGATACACAATTCACTACATGTCAAAGATAAGAGCACACAGATGAGATCGCATGTAAACGCTCTTTCACGCAACAATTGGGTTTCGTACAAATAGGTCGATTGTCTATCTGGGAACGTATCTATAGAAACGTTGCACATGGTCCATTGATTGATTAGTGATTCCGCGTGCGTCAACTTCTAAGGTCGTTAGTCTCGTAAGTGTAGGGCATAATTCCCTCGGGAGTTGGCGGTTATATTTGTTATGTTCAGAAAATATACACAAAGGAATAAACAGTTAGCAAATATTTATTGTTCACTTGATGCAATTCAGAGTTCCAGATCGTACCGCTAACAATGCTTCGTCCCATATAACCAGAAGATGTACAATATAATCAAAGCAATTTCGTTGCCACCAGAGGAATGACCAGTTCTGAGCCAAAGTCACACAAATCCAAACAGAATCTCCAATAGCGGGCACGGTCGGCGAAGGCAGAATAACTATAACCATTATCGGAAGCTTACGTGTACATATAACCATTATCAACACAACGGAACTCTCTCGCAAAACGATACTGCCTGTTCAGGCACCCGCGGCTGCTTTTATTCCCCTGGCAACGTCACTAGCCATCACGTCTCAACATTGCGTTAAAGTGGCTGCTTCCACTGCTTAGGGAGACTCAACAGCGCGCGTGCCGAGCTAAGCGCGCGCCAACAAATTACTGTACGCATCCTTGACGACTTCCCCCCGCTGGATGGTACGATCCAGCGCCGAACTATCGCCGGCTAGCGGTTTTCCTCTACCAGGTATTTCCCACCAGCGGGGCACCGCCCCAGCTGGGACAAGCTCTAAGCTCCCTACTGGTTTTCAGGTATGTGTGGCAGTGTAGTGCATGTAAGTGTGTGTGTGTAAGTAAGGGATGAAGATAGGACAAGGAAGAGAAAGGAAAGATCGCGTGCTGTCCGTGACCCGTGTGTTAGGGTACTGTTTCGTCATTCGCCTCGTATTGATTGGAGAAACCACGGGAAACTACCGCCGGCCGTTAGAATTCTCCTCCAGAAAGCAACTCAACTCGTCCTAGTTATCTAGCTCGTGACGAAAATCCTGTCACTGTCGGGACTCGAACCTAAAAGCCTTCTCCGTCAGAAGCACTGCAGTAACATCATTTGATGCCCTAAGGGGCCCTCTTACGGTACACGGCGTTCCATTGCAGAGTAAAGGTGTATCGCTGCTTATTTCTGGCAAATTCTTCCGCCATTGAGTGATTAATTGCAATTGATTTCCGTTTCATCTTATTGGCAGCGACGATTTAATATCTCTCTAAAAATGTAGTAAACATTTCTGTAGTAATAATTTGAGGCCACACCACTGCCCCGTAAATGGTGATATGTAAATAAAGAAATGTTTTTGCAAACTTGTCATAACCATGTTCATACGTTTTAATGTAAGATCCTAGGCAAACTTATACCTGTATATACATTCAATAATGAAATGTGTACTTAACATAATTAAAATTTACCAACAGTGGAATATATAATTTTTCTTTTAAAATATACTACATTAGAAATGCTTCTTCTCCCTTTTTCTTCTGTCGTCGATTCCGGCTTCTCCGCCCATCTTCTTCTCGTATCATGATCTCTCTTGTCTCCAAGTTAATAACTGAATGCTAGTTTTGGCAATCTAGTGTTTATCAGTCTTTCAACTTGTTCATGCCCTTTGTCTTTTGGAACAGAAATTTTATCCAGAAGGAGACGATATTTAGTTACGTCCTTTTGTTGTCGCATGTCAAGTCTTAAACATCATTTTATCGCCTTCATAAAGACCTTTTCTGAGGCCTATCCTCTTAAACAGAATATCTGTATACTCTGGATAATCTCACAAAAGATTATGTGTGTAAAAGTAAAATTGATTATCCCCCCTTCACGCGTTACATCACGCTTGTATTCGAGTTCTGTTGTTGCTTCTATGCAAAAAAATATACAACTAGGTATAAGAACAACAGAAAGACATTTTTATGTCACCTACAAACACAGCAACAGAAAAGCCGAAAGTGTGATTCTAAGCAGAAAACGGTAGCATCTGGTAGAATGTTTTGCCAACAGAAATTATGACGGCCAGTAGTGCAATATGCTTCACCAGGAGTGCTGTTTTTGCACACAATTCCTCTATATATACTATTCAAGCACGTTGTTCATACATCAGAAAGGAATTCTTGTGAAAAAAAACGTCTCAAGTGTTGACATAGCAATAATGAAAACAGAATAGTCTTCTAGGCATAAGAAATTCAATCATCACTGTTGCACTCCTTCTGCATTCTGGCCAATATTATTTTGAATTCGATGTATTACGAAACGAGAAACTGCGTTGTAAAAGTATAGACAACTCTCAACGTAGTTTATCACAGAATTTGAAATTATATGTAATTAGTAAGTTACTTTACCTTATTATACACAAAGCTGAACAAAAATATTGAGTAGTTTTGCTTTATAATATTTTAAAATATTATAAACTCAATATTTCAACCACCTGATAAGATATTTTCATCATTCCAGAAATTTGCGAACAATAAAGCACACAAAACGATAAAACAAGAAGGCGGGCTTTAAAAATGTACGTCTAATATTACCAACCAAATCTGGAATTTTAATTCACTATTTAGTTAGACCTTTTGAACTGCACCTCCAGTTCAAAATGAAGGTATTATGTGTATTACAGGGTCTTCTAACAATTTGCCTTAATAAATTGCTTTACTGAGTTTCCAGGCCACCCTTTCTAATGAAGCACTTTACCGGGGTCACCTGGCAAAGGACGTAATAAATCACTTTACGTTGGCAAAGAGAGATTACTCCCCCCCTGCGGCATCGCGCGACCGCACAGTTTACTTCTTCCATGAGCATCGATGCTGATGACGTAGCTCTTTGAACATGCAATATAAAAGCGCCCATTTCTAAAATTATGAACGATGAGACATGAATGATGAATGATGTGATCATTCATAATTTTATGATCATTCATAAAATTATGAATGAAAAGATATAGTAGGGCCTATAATTAGTACTATTCGGATACTTAAAGCAAAATATAATTTTACAAGACACTTCACAAAGAAAAAAAATGATAATCGTTCTGGAAACAATATACCATAATTCAATTTATATATATATATATATATATATATATATATATATATATATATATATATATACATACATCTCATTTTAATTCAGTAAAACCTGACTAATGAGGTCCTTCGCAAAAATCTCAGAACCGGATATTTCCCAATTTAAAGTACTCTGGATAAGCCGAAAATCTGCATAAAGCGGAAAGAGTAAGTAATTTGTAATGCAACGATATGAAAAATTCTGGATTAGAGGAAAACAAATATTGTTTTAAAATTAATCATCGACTTTTGGGGTGGGATGAAATTGTGTGACGAGACAATCATTCGTCCGTTGGAATCCGTCCGTCACTTGTCCATTGGCTTTCTCAGCTACCTTCGTCCAAACAACGTATTTTACCACGCTACGCGTATGAAAGCCACTGTTAGTATTCTTATTTTTTTAACGTGACATCTCAATGTCACATGTGAAAGAGGGGAGAGGGAAGACCGACTCCAATAGGGAGCCGTAAAAGTCGGAGGTGAAGTGACGTTGTGAGCTCCCCCTTCCTTCCCTGTCCACTCTTTAGCATGCGACCTTGAGATGCCACGTTAAAAAAAGAAGTTTATTGTTCAGTTCGACGCGTTGAAGATGTAGTGTTAATTAACTGCTTGTGATGACAGACGGCTCTTGGTGAACAAAACAACAGTTCTGTCAAAGTTTTGATAAAGAAATTTAAAATTGGGAAAATTCAAGTGTGTGACCCCTTAAAAAAATGACACAATCAACAATTAGTGGTTAAAAGGAAAATTGAATAGGTGCCACAATATTCGTGAAGACCTCGACAAATATCCGAAGCCTGAATCATCGGATAAATTTATCTGTCCTACAAATATTGAAGAAAATAATATATTTTTTACTTTTTATGGAGTTTTATTGTTTCATTAGACTTCGTGTTGCGTTTCTGTATGTAATTTTCATACATTCATACATTTTTGGTGTATTCATATTTCATATATTGCGACGCCGGTGACTGTGCCACCACACGTTGGGTAAGCCAGTTGCGACATAAAGTACCCTCCTCTTACCCGAGTCAAGGTGCCGGCTAGCTCAGGAAGCGGTGAGAGACTGAAATAGGGGCGGTGGATCGACGTTCTTACTTTTCGAAATGAGAAGAAATTGTTCTAAGAGAACGTAAAATCTAATTTTAAAAATGAGAAAAACCCAAATTATGAAAAAATGTTGCAAATACTGCTCATGAGCTCAGCGGTATAATTTTCCCTTCTCTAACCCTTAATTATAAAACAAAATATCAACACAATAAAATCTTCCTTCATATCCTATAAAAAGATACCCTTAGCGGGTGCTTGCCCGAACGATTCTGATCTGGATGGCGCCCACGAGCTCGCACCAGGTCTCTGTCTTCCCCTCCATTCACCCAAACGTTCTAGAAGGTTCTTCAAAATTTTGCAAAAGGTTGTGCGATTAGCAGAAGGTCCCTGCGTCGTACGACATCCTCCTGCAACCACTCAGAACGTTTTACAATTAATTTGAGTGGAAATTTCCGTAATCGGCGCCCTCCCTTGCACTGGATGTAAATAAAGTGTCTGGGTGGGCAGTGGCGCCACTCAGTCGCGGCGTTTCTTGAAATTCCCAGGGGAGGGTGACCCCGAAGGATGCGTGCGCTAGACAAACCTCCCTTCGGCCACCGCCGTGGCGCGGGCACTCAGAATTCGCAGCTGCGCGGAACGAATTAGTCCTCCGCCCCGGACCGGCACAAACAAGCACGAATGACTCTTCTACGACGCATATTTCAGAAGGAAATTCAATTTATTTAAATATAAGATTTTCGGTATCGTCACACTATTTAGGAATGTCTTCTTGTCTTTGAAACGTAGATTTTAGGTAGGATAAACTACTCTTACAATCTATTTCATCTTTGAAAGACCGTGTTTTATAAATTGGCAGTTTGTATTGGAAACTCGAATAAGCCGGAAACCTGTACAAGGCGAAAGAAAATGTTGGACCAAACAGTTCTGGTTTAGAAAAATTTTACTATACTTCTCCTCCTGATTGACCTATTTCAAGTGGCCACAGAAGCCTCCAAGAGGCGCGTAGGGTGGCGGGGGCTGAGACGGGAAGCACGCGTCCACCGGTGTTGTGCAAAGTTGCCAGATTTCGTTCCACCGTCGTCAGCAATCCGTTTATGTCGTTGCCCGACTGATTCCTCCTTACTTTCCCGTTTGTCAGCCTATGATTCAATTACTTTCTCTAGTGAGTTCTTGTAGAGGAACATCGTTCCGGTGTTCCAGTTCTATTCCATACTTTATAATTACGTTTATTTCCTCAGTAGAATCGTTTTAATCAATATCATAAAATATAGACTTTTGGAAGAACTGCATATCATGTGCAGAATGTTCATAACTCCTGTATTGGAAACTCCTTTGATCACACCTTGACTGAAGTTGCAGAATGATAAATTGCTTTTTATATCACTATTATTTGCAATTTTTAAGAGGTTAATTGAAAATAGAAACTCATTCAGTAGAATAACCGAAATAGTGTGTTTGCAGTTACTGAATTCGATTTCTTGTTTTTCTTATTAAAGTGTTGAGTCCATTTCTTCAAAGCTTCTATGACGTTTGCTTATATGGTGTTGCAGCTCCAATACGGATAGTTCAAGTTCTAGATAGTTCTACATAGTTCTAATTCCATTTTTCTAGGGAATAAAATAATCAGAACTGTGCGAACTGAAAAGTTAAAAAATCTTAAATCAAGTGTAAAATATTATAAAATAATAAATGTAATTTGTACAAGCAAATATATAGATCTCGATTCTTTAATATTATTTGTATTTATTTCTACATATTTTAAATATCACATACCCATCCCTGTAAAGCAATAATGCTGGTCTGTGAAAATAAAAACAAAGTAAAAACAAAAAAAAATATTACAACTCTTCTAGAAAACACTTCCACTGATTTGACAATGCCCACGTCCTGGTGTTGTCAACAAGAAACAAGGGGGCAATTCTTTCAAAACGCGAGTAAGGCGGAAACATCGCCACTCTTTCGTTCTCGTGAGGTCGCACGATCGATGTGCCAAGAAACAGATGCGTATAGTTTGTTACTGTTTACAAGGCGACGCCAAGCACACGGTTTCAATCAAAAAAAAATAATTCGATTACTTATGAAAGGAGAGGTTGCAAAATAAAAATATTTACAACTTTCAAGACAGTTGTCTATAGATATCGAAAATATATTCTTATTGACTAAATTCCTATAACGCACGGTATATTCTCAAAATGGGCTAGTTTTGCTTAATGGTTTTACCCGTGCAGTTAAGTCAGTTTTAGGCAACTTGACAATTGCGAAAATGTGCTTGATGATAACGTAACAGGAATCTGTCTGTGAGAGCATTGTGAAACCAGCGTATACACCTCCCATCTATCCAAATGTTGCATTGAGCGCCGTCTGTCTCTTGATGTCACGACCGGCAGTCAGGCACCTGCGTGGATTTAGCGAGCTCTGAGTGAAAATTGACAAATTTTATTGCCTAACTCATCTGGGTGAAACTTCCCCTTATTCGTATCTTGTGAACTACCAGCTTCTGTAGTTTAAAATCGTCTTAGATTCAGAAAAAAAGTATTTTTGTAGGCGGTGTTGTGTCGCTTGTCATCAGTGGCTGGGAAGCAGGTAGAGATTCCACATTCACTCACTTCGTTTCCTAGATTAATGAGAATTCGAAGGCGTGTGAAATTCGAGCTGGATCAATGGGAACAGCTCTTGCTTTTAATCGCTGTATTTGAAATTTGAGGGGATGGGAAATGGAAGTTCAGATTAGCCGTCATGATTGAATTCATTGAAAGTAAAAAAAAGCGTACTAACATTTTTCAAACATGCTAGATTTAGATAAGCGTTTAAAATGATTTATTTAGTTTTCAAGTGAAATCTTGGTAGAAAATCGAATATCGATAAAGCAAGAGTAACAATTTCAGATATTCTAGAAATATCTGAATGCGATATAATGTAAATTTTCATTTCACTGTACTACTTTCAGCTTCATGTAAATTCTTCATCCTCATATCATTTCATATTTTCTTCGTTTTGCACCGATACATTTCGCTCGAAAAAGACGAAAAGAAACTTTGCTGAGACTTGTGATCGTTCCCCACGGGCGAAGAAACAACCAGGTTTGTGGGGGCGCGACCCGATTGCTGGATGGGCGGTCCGCGCGGGGAAGCAGGGCAACCCAGGTGAAGCATTTTTGCCATTCGAACATGCGCCGACGCTGTGGCGCCCGCGGCAGCGCAGCTCCATTGTGGGGTGGCCTCAAAGCCACGCTATTAATTAAGCGCAGAGCGACCGCGCCGCCCCCTCCCGCAGCTGCCTCCCACGCGCTCATTCATGCTCGCGCCGCTGTCCGCGGAATCTGGCCGCGGAATGTGCGCCGCCCCCGCGCCGCCCCGCGCCGCCCCGCGCGCGCGCCCCGCGCCCCGGCCCCGCGCCCCTCCCCCGCACCCCGCCACGCACCCGCCACGCCCCGCCACCCCCGCCACGCCCCCCCGCCCGCCCCCCCGCCCCCGCCCCCCGCCCCCCCCGCGCCCCTCCCCCGCACCCCGCCACGCCCCGCCACGCCCCGCCACGCCCCGCCACGCCCCCGCCACCCCCCGCCACGCCCCCGCCACCCCGCCACGCCCCCGCCACGCCCCCGCCACGCCCCCGCCACGCCCCCGCCACGCCCCCGCCACGCCCCCGCCACATCAGACACCGCCTCCCTCTCCGCCGCCCCCGCGCCGATCGAAGCGCAAACATTGGTCGGTCCACGAGGAAGCCGCGGTCACGGGAGACAAAAGAGCAACGGGGCTGCGGCGGCGCGCTCGAAATTCGTGCTCACTCGCACCCTCTGACAAAGGGGCCGCGTACCACGCCCACTTGCGCCACCGCAGTTTCGGCAAACGCTTCCTCCTCTTCCTCCTAACGCGCCTATCGCCCACGCTGCGGTAGGCATGTCCCGCCCGGTACGCACACGCCCTAGAGGCCGTCCGCGTCTGCTGATGTCACGTTATCTCATGCACGTGGCCGTGTTACAGGGACGACAATATTACTATCATCACAAACTCCTTGACCATAGTACTACACCTACGACCATACTACAGTTTCAAGACTACTGACACCAGGACAGCAAATGCGGATCATTATCGCACGACCATTATCACAGGCTGAGGGGTCTCAGTTTCGTTGCCACTTTAGCGTCCTTAACCGGAAGGTCCTAGGACAGGCACGTCAAACCGCACCCGCACGAGCTACTTGCTGGCCTGGAGAGCCCAGGGATCCAACGGGCTCGGGCAAGTGCTCTTGACTCCGCACTCATTTCTTCTTAAAATCCAGGAAGCGTTGTGCAAGCGCTAGCTGGAGGAGCGCGAGGCGGTGCATAGTAGCTTCATATGAAAATACGAATATGTTTTCCAGCTTTTTTCTATCTAATAACCGGGAATTGTATTATGTTCATATTCTTCACTACTTATTAGTATTTGATGTTTATTTTGTTACTAAATTATCCCTTATATAAACATCTTTTCTAAATGACTGGAATATGAATGGCGAATTCTTTTATTGTTTTCGTTTTGTGTTGTGATATTATGTCATTCAGTTATTTATTATATTTAGCAATAAAGTGAAATAAATTAACAAGTCACTATAAGTTAACAACAGTCGCTTACGGACGGACAGCGCTTTTAACACAAGAATATTTGTCTGTTAAACCTTCTAACTTGAACGTAGAAAGTTCATGCATTTATATAACTCTTAAGTAAATAGGATTACAAAATCAAGATACTTTTGTTTCCATTTTTTAAAAATCTTTCTCTCAACTGAGAATATGAAATCGGACTGATGTATCATTTCATTATAATGGATCATTTCTTTGCATGGAGGAGAAAATAAAAATTATAATAGCTAAATTTGCGACAATAACTGTCAAGTAACTTCTCCCGAAGACTGTCATGGGCCAGGTATCCAAGGACGTACCGCTACTCCGGATAGTTTGGTACAAACTTGCTTTTAAATCGCGCGCAAATTTCTGTGAACGCAGTGCCCGCGAGGTCTAGTAAGCTTGTTGCTTTGCCCGCTACCTTGCCATGCCTGTCCTGGGATCTGAGGCCAAACATTGGTGGATTTTCTGCAGTATGTATGCATGTAACTTGCTCGAGTGCAATCGCTGCCTGAGGACAATTCTAGCGGCGAGCTGGCCGCTAGTTTTACGTCCTTTCATCAAGCAAATGCATCGCAAAATCCTTACAAACGTGCCACCGACCGCGCACGATCCTCATCGTTGCTACCTTACACCCAGGGACGTACGTACACTACGCTACACTACCCCACTCATCTGGATACTATTTGGGAGCTTAGAGATTGTCATTGCCTCGTGTTGTGCTGATGGGGATGTGGATAGATCGGGAGGAGAAAAAATCCATAAGTTGACGTGTATGTCGGTGCAGGATCTCGCGCACGGGGGGGGGCAGACTCACTGCCATCTCTGGGCTCTAAGATGCATTACTCTCACGTGAATAATGACAGTAGTTAATGGGCTCGTAAACAATGAATACTAACTCATTCATGCCACGATCAGTCACAACCACTACCTCGCTACAATCACTATGACTTCGAAAACCAACTTAAAACAAACGCGAATATCAATACCACTGTTTTATACTTCTACCAACGCCATTTTCACTGTTTCCATCTCAACCCCGGTCGGCAAATCAGTATCGCCAGATCAAACACCATACCCTCGTCCCATACTCCAGCACTCCATCCCTGCTTCCCGCGTGCTGGGAAGTGGAACAGTTCGCATGTGCCTTTTGCAGCATGGGTGCGCAACACGAACACGAACACGAAACTGCTGCCTGCCGCGGCCATCCCGTTGGCCTCCCTCCCCCTCCACCACCCCGTCCATCCCCTCCGCCTCCGCCCACCCCCAACCCTCTTCGCGCGAGCTCTCAGCCAAATGACGGCAGCTTCGGTTGGCTTCGCTTGGCAAAAATCCTCCCTCGTGTGTGGACGTTAAAGAAGCGCTTCTTCCGAAATCAATCGCGTCAAACGTAATTTAAATTATCAACTGTACGAGTATGTACACTCAAAATCAGCTGGTGTTTAGAACTTATGCTGTTTAGAAACAGTACCGAGAATCTCTAGAGAATGAGTTGCACTGTGAATAACTGTTTTTCCCCGGCTTCAAACGCACAAACCAGCAAAATGAATTCGTAACCTTATTTCTTCCTCCCGAGTTACTGATGTGACCTATTAATTACGATTTGTAGTGCAATACCGATATTGTTGTGCAAACATATTTCATTTAATAGTTATTTAAATAAATTCAATTAAACAGAGGTTATACCACTCAGGAGAATTACATTCCTCGGGCTATTGAGCTCGCAATATAAACTTTCTGCATTGTGAATAAAGCTCTTTAAATCCCCTGTCGCCGACCTGGATGGCCGAGGTGGCTAAGAGCGAGTACCGACTCAGCGCTTCGGTCCGAAGGGTCGCGGGTTCGAGTCCCGCCTTGGGCATGGCTGTTTGTCCCTTGACTTTGTATGTATGTATTGTCGCGGAGGGCCTCGCGTTCTGCTGACTCCAGATCCGAGGACCCCGCAAGTGTGTTGGTGTCTAGTGTATGGTCGAATATGCGTCCTATTGGGGCGTAAAGGGTAACCGGCTGTTGGCTGGATAAAAGCCCTAGATAAAAAAAAAATCCCCTGTCGCATACTGAATTCGACAAAACGACATTGGAATTTTACTTAGTTGCGGGTACAGTGTTCTTAAAATGTGAATCATCGCATTCTTGTTCGTAATATTTTTGAAGGGTATTGATAATGTGGATTAAAATTGTGATACCACAACACATTCTCGCATTATTTGTACCTATAACACTTTTGAAAGATTCAAGAAGTTCAACGAAAATAGAACCTATGGTTTTTTAAGCGTCCTTTACTCTATCCGAGGATAAAAATTAAAGAAAAAAGAGGAATAATTTTGAGAAGTATTCAAATCGTGTATGCTTCAGGCAAAAATTATGTAAATACTACTCTTATATCAAACAATTGTACATGACCCTATTTGAAAATCTATTTTCTTAGAACATATTTCGGTAAGAAAAAATATCTTTCAGCAATATTGAAGTTTGCTATGTACATGTTTTTGCATTTCTGAAAATACAGAGTGCACCAAAAATGAGACTCGTGCAGTTTTTATAGGTATTCATTGTTTCAATCGAGAAATAAAGAAAAATATTGGATCTCGGTTATGAATAAATCATTGTTTAAAAATTGTCTACATTTAACCCAAAATTTTGCGAAAAGTAAATTTAATTTTAAAACATTGTACACAAACTTATTTAAAGAGCTAACTTTGAAGAGCAGATTTCAGTATGGAAAATACCTCTCTTTTCAGTGTTGGAGTTAGTTCTCTATCTTCAATATTGTATTATTGAACTTCTGTAATTTTCAGTAATTCAGAGTGTTGAACGAAAATGAGACCTGCGACATTTCTTCTCTCTCCAAGAGAAAAAAAAATTGAGAATTTGGAGCTACATTTGAGAAAACATTAAATATGTAAAGGCTTTTTGTAAAATACTACAAAAATCAAAACATCCATTTCCAATTTAGAGGACCTCTAGGTTTTCGGGCTTATTGGTCCGGGAGCATCAATTTTGAAGAAAATCATCTAAACGATTTAGACGCTAACGTTGACCACAGACAGACAGAGACGTTGACACAGACAGAGAGAGATAGACGTTGTGCCGTAAGCAGATTTTTTGGTACCAAGAACCCTTGTGGATTTTGACTAGATGTGTCAGAGGAAGTAATTTACTAATACACGAAAAAAATATGCACTTCAATATCAGTGCTCTCTAACGCGTGTTTCTCTGACGAACAATCGTCACTTTCTGCTGCAGTGTTACTGTGCCTTGTATTTTACAATTGCTTTTATATACAATAAAAGTAGTAAATACTACTTTAGTAAAGTTATTTACTACAAAAGTACAATGAAGTAAAAATGTTGCAGTATGGACGAACTATGAGAATATCTTCTCTCATAATTCGGGAATTTTTGTGGTTGTGTCATCTCGATCACTGATTGTTTCAATACACAGCACCTGGGTTCTGTGCATTTCCTTAGACATCTAGGATCGTGATATTCCGGTAGCAGTCAAGGTAAGGAAGCGGAGTTCCACGAAGAAATGAGATGACCCCTTAGGACTAAATCTAAAATATCGTTATAGAAGAGCATGGTGTAATTCCTGAAATATGACTCTTTCGCTTTTATGCATCAATTGTCGTTGGAGGTGTATGTTTCCGGTGTGACAAAATTTAAATCCTTCACGGTTGGTGGCAATAATGAAGTCCTTGTAATTCTCCTTATTTACTGGCATTGAATTTCGTTCGTAATCTCGGCTGGCCGTAACGAGCCCAAATTTCTTGATGGAACTCGGCGGACCAAACCGTAAACTGTGAAATGGTTTCACTATGACATGAGGCTATTGTAAGGGAGAGTTAGGTTAACTGAACCGGTTAGGTTAAGTGGTCCATGCTTTTATATGTTGGTGGGAAGTGATTTCGGCTTTTTCCACGGGATGGCATTTGTAGAATGACCGGGCTGATAATCTAAGCCCCTTTCATTAGTTGCAGGCCTTCATTGTTGAGTACAGTAAGCCAATCTTTTCTGAAAGGTCAGAAGTATTTTCTACCACTCATCAGCTTTGCAATTTTATTGCGATTGAATGACAACTATAAGAAAAATATTCACACTAAATTAATTGTGAGTATTTCTGCTCTATAATTGTGTGTTTTGTTTTTAATAATACGTCGCGGCTTGTATGTTTTCGGGCATATAAATAAAATATGTGCTGTGGGGGTAACTGGATCGCCGGGACGTTAGGTCGAGTGGACCGGTCGAGTTAACCCCCTTTATATTTTTTTTCGAAAGTAGTATTTGCAGATTTGCAATTAACAGTGACATCAGTTGATACCATGAGCTAACTCTCCCGAACCAACCAAAATGCTTTGGTTTCAACAGTAGATATTGTTACAAAGTTTCCATGCCTGTTGAAGGACGGCAGGGAAATATTTCAAGTCATGACATGTTTTAACGTGAATTTGGTTGAGTACAATCTTCACTAAGCATTTTCTCCATTTAGGTGTAAAAAAAGGTTATAGAAATGTGTAGAAGAATGTTTTTTATTAAAACGTCAGTGTGATTTTCATAGTGTTTTTTAAATATCAGGATCACTGAACCTTAGCCGTTAAATTAACTGGTTCTATTGACAATGTTAAAAAATTTCCATATTTGACAAGAACTGTAGGCACAATGTTTGTTCCCGCAATATAAAGAGAAAGCTTCACCGAAACATCATGCGAAATTTCACGGCTATAGGTCAAGTAAAGAACATTTTAAAGCAAATTAAAAAAGTGGACCAGTTAACCTAACTCTCCCTACTCTAAAAGGGCAGTTTGACTTATTATTGCAGAGAAAATTTACAATATTAAGTTTCCGACACAATTGCCGTATCCCTCATCGTATTTCGATGAACCGCGTAATCTCTTACAAAGATCGGTAAGTACTAAAAGAGTACACGACATCCCCCCTCTCATAAAATCGTGAAAGGAAATTAAACTGTCTCACGCGCTCGGTTCATTGGCAACTAGAGCACAAAGATGAAAAGAGGATCGGGGAATTTTTCGGAAGAGTGGAGTCCCTATTTGCATGCAAGGTTTTGTTCGTTTTGGGGAATAGAGAGGAACAGTAGCTGAAAAATGCGTAACCAGAGAATAAAAAAAAATCACCCAACACTGCAGCTGCAACTTCACTGCAGCAAATCTTCTACCTTACACACCAAAGAGGCATTTTTGAAGCTAGAGCAAACGTTATTACCAATTATTCATTAATTAAAAATAATAATTATATTAATTTTTTCAAATGCTTCTCTAGATCTCTATCTTGGTCTCCAATTACGCTAGACTAACCTTGAAAACAACTTTTTTTTGTTTTTTTTCTCCCTTTCAAAATTCAAAATTTATTGCTTATTTATCCTTGAAAATACATTTTATTACATGGGAGTTTTTTTTGTATTTTTTCTCCCTTTCAAAATTCAAAATTTAAGTAGAATATGACTTAGTGTAGGGATCACAGAATTATGAAAATGTGCACACAATTCACTTTTCCCCATAGCACGTCATACGCAGTTTTTAACTGTTTTTTGACGTAAAATAAGTAAATAAATAAATAAATAAACTTCAAGGTGAAAAAATCCTTTATCACACTAGATATTACGTATCAAAAATATGGTGAAAAAATGTAACTCTCATATTGAAAATTATTCATCATAATGAATAATAAAGTCTAATGTTATTTTTCATACTAAATTTAATTATTTTTCTATTTCAAATTTTCCTTGATTATCAGTAATATATTTTCAAATTACGTTTCTCTAGGTGACCACGCAGCGATTTGAGAAACATAATAAAGAGATTACCAGGTAAAATTGTTGGCTCTTTGTTGTTGTTTCCACGACGCAAGAAGCAATAGAATTTAGTTCTTCTGATGTGTTATTCTCGTTTCGATACACTGCATTCTCTCAATCCATTAACGTATATCTTGAATCAATTTAGATCCATTTATTCTCAGAAATCGCACGTATGTACGCTCATCCCCCCTGTATGGGCATCTTCAATTCCTCTGCTCTGTCTTATCTCTTCAGACTTGTCTTACCCTGTCCGTCGTATTTTTATTTCATCCTTTCATCATTTATTTTGTTCCTACAAAATAATATTTACTATGACGTACGTTCTTCGTAAACTGTCTGTATTTTTGGTTAATTTTTTACGAAATACTACAATACTGTACTATAAAATTCACAGTGGATTTGATTGAACCAGACAGTACCTTTACAATTGAGCTCCTGAGGCAGTTTGCCCATAATCACCATCATTGTGCATTTGCAGCGCGCGTCGCGGCCAGGAGTATTTAATCCCTCTGACTCCGCAGACCTCGAGTTCCGAAGCATTCGATTGCCCCGAGTGTGCGTAGCGCCAACTTTCTCAGCTTTCTATCGCCTCTTCTAACTCCACTCACTCAAACTGTCAAACCGAATTTGACCTCGAGAAAACTATAAAATTTTAACACTAGATGTCGTTGGAAAAGCACCATATTTCACAGCGGTCCGATCAGCTTTTAGTTCTTTAATGCTTACGGAGTCTTTTTATAGGAAACATGTTGACATTTTTACATCATAAGTAATAATAAGCAAGAAAATCAACGTTTTAATCTTTATTCACTTGCTCAAGTAAATACTGAGAACGCAGGAAATTGTTATAGAAAAAAATACGTCAATTTATGAATTTAAATTCTAAACGTAATATTGGTACCACTTTTTTCATTTCATCAAATATAAGATTCAATCTTCTTTTAACCACTTTTGATTGTTGCTGTTGACGGAGCAGCTTCATTATAGATTCCGCTACAAAATAGATAAAATTTCCTCGAAGATATGTACATCTCAAATTATAAAATAAAGTCTACAAAAATTTAATTGCATAAGAAGAACCTTTGTTGGAGTTTAACATGTTTATTGTTGAATTATATTACTATTAAAATAAATCATTATTAATTAATCTATTAACATATCTATATTATTATACAAAGTAATAACTAAAGTAACTCTTCGTCCTCTGGGATTTCATTTACACAATTATATCTTAAACACTTCTGTCCGTCTGCATGTCCCTTCTCCTTCCTTTGCTAGTTTCCATCCTTCACCTCCGACCTGGTTCAGGGCATCAACTGTTGTAACTGCAGTGCTTCTACCCGGGAGGTTCTAGGGGTCGAGTCGTGGCAGTGGTAGGTTTTTTGACACTTTCTAGATAGTTAAGACGCATTCAACCGCAGCCTTTAGAAGAATTTTAGCGGCTGACTTCTCTGAACGGAAGTTTTCCGTGATCTCTCCGATCAACAATAGGCGAATGTCGTATAAATTCCCTAACAAACAGGACACTGATCGCACGCGATTTTTCCTTCCTCTTTCTTGGCCTATACTTACACAAACTTACACTTACACGCACTACTTATCACTCAGGTCGAAAGTTTAGATCTTGTGCCGGAGGGAGCGGTGCTTCGCTAGTTGGAAACCCCACAGCTAACCTGTAGGTCGCTGCCGGATTTCACCAATGAGTGGGGGAAGAACATCACCTATTGTGATGAAAATGCACTACGATTACGGTACTAATGGCTGTAGAAGTTGACGCGCCGGGAAACACGAAATATTAAATTAAGTAATCAATCCGCCCGCTCCACCCGCCCCATCCGGACCTCCGTCCCGTCCCGGACCTCCGCGTCGTCTGGCAGGTGCCTTGATAGCTTGCGGACTGCATTCAACTACATATCATAAAAATAATAGGCAAATCACCTCGCACACCTTTGAGTATTCTATTTTTCAAAACATCATATCGGGAGCGGTGGCTCAGTACAGCGCCTTTGACCCGGAGGTCCTAGGTTCGAGACCCAGCATTGGCAGGATTTTCGACACTAACTTGTGGGCTAGGTCGAATTCAGTCGTCTGAAGGAGAATTCTAGTGGCCGGCTGCCCTGATCGGTAGTTTTCCGTGGTTCCTCCGATCAATACCAGGCGAATTAGTACCCTAATAAACGGGTACCCTACTGCGGGGCAGTATCCTAATAAACGGGCCACGGACCGCGCGCGATCTTATCGCCCTCTTCCTCGTCCTATCCTCACCCCTTACACACACACACACACACACACACACGCACACACACACACACACACACACACAATTACACTAACAAGCACTACACTTCCACACATGCTGGCAGACCGGTCAGGGGCTTAGAACTTGTCCCGGCTGGGGCGATGTTCCGGCTTGTCCCGGTTGGTGGAAGATACCTGATTGGGGAAAACCCCACCAGCCACCGGATGTCAGCGCCGGATCTGGCCATCCAGCAGGAGAAGACTAAACCTCCACCTCCCGAGCAAAAAGACGCACTACACTTACTGGACTAATGACAATTACTAGTTGACGCGCCTGAAACATCAATCAATCACAACGTTATGGGCCAAAAATTTCGCGCATACGTCGTAATATTTTACACACTATTAGTTGGAAAGAAAAAAATAGTCGATTCTCAGTTGCAAAGCAAGCACGAAAAACCATGTTTCCCGCACGGCGTGTTAAAAAGACATATTTTTGTAACATTTTGAATGCAACCATTCCTATTTTCTTTCAGATATATTCGTGCGATAATAGGAATTAATGACTTCACTGGTCTAAGTTAATGTGGAACAAACATTGTCATCCACCCTTAAATTTGTGTGTAATGTATGCTTTTATTTATGTGCGATAGTCAAAACATTAAAAAGCATTGACATTTAGAATAAAAATTAATAAATAATTTCAAGATTGTATTCTTTTTGCATGGAGATTCCTTGAATGCATCTGGATCTTCAAATATAATACCGGGGAATTTGTGAAATAGTGATGAATGAGAATTAAAAAAATCTGTAATATGCTGGTCAGAAGGAGGGATTTTTATGTGAAGGTTATACATTCAACATTTAAATAAATAAAACAAATAAAAGTAGTCATAATAAGGAACAAAGTATTTTCTAATTTGTGAACACGAAATTTTACAAAAATAAGACAGTGTTCTCCACCTGTAACGAGGACAGGTAGGTGAAGCCATGAACAGTTCATTTGTAACATGACTTTCTTATCTATTTTAATCGTGCGACATTTCAAATTCGCATTGCATGGTTATCACAATGTTTGAATTTCATTTGCGTTATGTGTTTTTATAATCATTACAAGAATATGTTGAATTTCAATAATTTAATTCTCCATACAACATTAGCATGTTGTACCATTCTGGGTGGATGAACGGTACATTATATTTATAATATTCATAACCTCCAATTGTTTAAAAAAATATAAAATACGTCGAAATATGCATACCAATGCCGTCTGAATGTTTCGAAGCGAGTGTTGATCCGAAGTTGAAATCCTCTACGCGAGGCGAGCATCTCGTTGAAGCGGAGCTTATTTTTCACTCGAGTTAAGCACGTGGTGTTTGCTGAACAAGCGGCCGCTCGTGTAAGCTTGCAAGCGCGCAAGTTCGTAATTAGAGTCGCGTGGAAGCCTTTACGCCTCCTTGCGCTTTTGGATGTTGGCGCCCGATGCTACTCGCTTGTTAATCAGCGCCGTGAGCGATCAGTATTGGCGAGGATCGGAGCCAATCAGCAGAAGAAGCGCAACCAAGTAATGAGAGGCACTCACGATTTGCAGTCTTTAATATTCTTTTTTGTTATATACTAAGCTAATTTGCAATCAGCCTCAAATGAAAATTTGGAGTTTATAAAGACCATCCGTTTTGCCGAGGTCTCGGAAAACGGAGCACATCAATATTCAAGAATAAGATAAGCTGTTTGAACGAGCGCCAACGCGCATGAATACAATCCGAAAATGGAAACTACGAACTATATCCGTAAGAGAGCGTCTCGGTAGAGTATGCGACACCGGTAGTCGGGAGAAAGAAAGTTCTTTTTTTTTCTGAGGTAACAGCTGAGGAGTGAGGACCTACCGATCACGAGAAGGCGGCACCTCGTACTGCTACGGACTTCAGGACTGCATCTACGATAAAAACTCTTCAAGACATTCGAGGAGTTTTTTATTTTTATATTTATTCTTCTTATATAATAGACTCAGTTGTCGTATTGTAGATTCTTTTAAATATGGAATTAAAAGCTAGTTACATTCTATAAAAGAATACGAAAAGAGTATCAACGGAAAACGAGACGGAGGCCACATCGTGAGTTGAACAACGGTACTGGAAAGGGGCGACCGTGCGGTTCTGCAGAGGGGCGGCTTTGCTCCCGACCGAGCTGCAAGGACAAGGACATCGAGCGATTGGAAGAGTCGATGCCGCAGATTTCTCTACGCCGTGAGAAGACACAGTAAGGTCGTGCCAACTTGAACAATTTGTAGATATTAGAAGGAATAATTTGTTTCGGAAAGAAAGTATTAGTACAGGTTCTTTATACCGATATTCTGTGAAAATAGAATCAATCTTTTCTTTCAAGGAAAACTTAGCTAATTGTAAAGTTGCAACTAGGAAATTTACGACTGGAATGATTAGGCAAAGTTTTAAGTATTCTTTGAAATTGATTTAAATGAGAGAAAGGAAACAGTGTAGTTAATTATTAAGAGTGTAAGTTGTTTTCTTTTTTCAGCAAGACAAAATTCTTGTATATGTAAAGTGTTTTATGTTCATTTACTGTAACAGCAATTTAATTAGAATATACTTAAGTAAGTGGAAAGTGATTCGTCTTGAGTTTCTGTGTAAGTGCATTCAATCCACAACGGCCCACATGACCCTGATCCCCGCTATTCTAATTGTATTTTTTTATTTTGCGCCCACCTTGAAAACCCATTCTGAGCTAGCCGGCGGAGGGGTGGGACGCAACTGGCGCCCATAAGCGGGGCTCGATTATTGGATGCATTTACCAAAACTCGATTTGAGAAAAACTGAGACCAAAATTTGGCGGAACCAAAATTTCTAGTACAATTGAATCACAATTCACTAAGATTGCTGAACAGGTTACAGAGAACAAAAAAAGGTGTTGTGTAAAAGTGTGTTTTTTCTGGAGTGTTTTTCAAAAAGGGTATTATATGAAAGTGTTATCTGTTCGAGATAGTGTTTGGTATTTGTGTGTGTAGTAATTTGTAAAAAGTGTATTGTGTCTGGGAAAGAGGATTGATTGATTCTAGGCAGTTAATACAGTCAAAATGGCAGATAAATATAACGCGGCTAGGAATTTAACTACCGTTGAAGGATCGTCTGGGGATTCAGATAGCGATAGGGAAGTGGGAGGACAAGCCCCAAGTACCATGATCGCGAAAGAAACGGTAGAAGTAGAACAAGGAACGTCAGGAGAAACTAGCATGACCTCGCCGACGGAATCACAGCAAACGCCAACACGAGATCCGGATGAGGAACAACGAAACCTCGACAGGGCAAATTTAATGATGCAACGATTAATAGAACAATTCATGCAGCAATTAGATACGAGGTTAGGAATGCAGAATGAAAAGACAGAGGAAAATATAAAGAAATTAGGGACTAACTTAGAAACAAAATTAGAAGAAAATAACTCGGCAATAAATGCATTAGAAACTAAATTAGAGGAGAACAAGAATGCATTAGAAACTAAATTAGAGGAGAACAAGAATGCATTAGAAACTAAATTAGAGGAGAATAACTCGGCAATAAATGCTTTAGAAACTAAATTAGAGGAGAACAAGAATGCCTTAGAAACAAAATTAGAAGAAAATAATAGGAAGTTAGAAGAGAATTTAAAAATACAATTCACTGAATTAGCAGAACAGTGGAAGGTCGAATTTAAGAATGAGATTCAACAAGAATTAGGGCAGGAACACGAGAAGTTAGAAGAAAAATTCACGGAACTGGGTCATGAATTAGAAGAGAAGATTGATCAAGTTACGAAAGGATTTGAAAATAGGATCGAAATGCAATCAGATCTTATAACCACCGTGTCCGACAGGCAGACTGAGATAGAACAAGGTGTAGAGAAGTTTCAAAAATTAGTTACTGAACAAGTTAAGGTTCAAGCTAGTAAATTAGATAGTGGAATAAAAGCTCTTTCGGAACAAGATGTGGTTCTACAACACCAAATTACAGCATGTACGAATGACGTTGTAGAATTGAAAAATCAAATTGAAAATTTACCATCGAGTGGAGGAAGCGTTCCGCACACGTATTTTTCATTACCGTGTACTCCTAAATTTAGTGCAGCGGGAGATGAAAATCCATGCGTATTTATGAGGCAGGTGGATAATTTCTTTTCTTTAAATTATGTTCCGGACAATAAGAAAACTCACATAGTCTATCAGATGATGCAGGGTAATGCACGAATATGGGCAGATAGTTTAGGAGAATTACCAAAAACTATGACAGAATTTAAAGAAAAATTTTACTCAAGATACTGGAACAATGAAACTCAAATTAATTTCAAAGTTAATGTAATGTATGGTACGTGGAAGAAAGGTACGATGTCCATGCAAGAATATGCAGAGGAGAAGTTAGCTTGTTTCAAATTATGTACTCCGACGATCCCGGATGACGAAATTGTCTGTTTGTTAACACGTCATTTTCCGTCAGCTACACAAAATTTGCTTAAGAATCTCTTGCCAATGTCCACGGAAAAGTTAATAACGCAGCTGGGATTGTATGATGCGACTTTCGTGTACAATGAGAGGTTACAGAGAGCAAGGGCAAATGTTAGTGGGCCGGTAGAAAGCCAAGACAGCAGGCAGCAGCAACATTATGTAAGCAAATCAGAGAAAAGAGGAACTTACAAATCGAAACAGCACGTAGAAGAACAGACCTATGCTAGACAAGATAGGACGCCGTCTAAAGATAGGAATAGAAAAAATTCTATTGATAGAGGAGTTTTCCAAAACAGAAATACTGAACCCAGTACATCTCGCGGACATGAGTCGGAAAATTAGAAAGGTTTGTTTCGACACGCCATCCCGCCGCAAACCTAATAGAAGAATCTAGAGAAGAAGAGGTGGCGATATTATCGATCGAATTAATCTCATTTGATGACGAACCGTGGAACGAAGAAGAACAAAAGCAGATCGGATCCAGGCGACAGTGTCCGAAGCTTAAGGTTAAATGTGAGGGTGTTGATACGTCAGTACTAGTGGATACAGGTTGTGCGACCTCCGTCATAGCGGAAAGTTTGTTGAATGAATTGAAAAACCAGGGAGTGGAGGTACCTACATTGCCGCTCGTAAAGTCTTTTCTGATAGGTGCGAATCGGAAAAAATCAAAGCCAATAACAAGACAAGTTTATTTGGATATAGAGATAGGCAAGAATAAGTATCAAGTTGTGTGCCTAGTAGCGCCGGAACTTTTATATCCGCTCATACTGGGAATCGATTTCATGAAACAATACGGGGTTGTTATCAACTTAGAAAAAAATACCATGACGTTAAAACCGAATAATCAACAGGATCTCGAATTTGATTCGTTCACATGGAATTATTGGGAGGCGAATTGTTTGGAGGAAGAAGATGTGAAGCTGAAAATTCGTTCGCATGTGCAAGGAAATTCTAATCTTAATGAAAATCAGAAGAAACAATTAATTGAAGTATTACTTAGGAATCAGAAGGTGTTTTGCAAAAACAAGAATCCAGTAAAAGATTTTCAATTCGAAATAGAACTAACAGATAAAACGCCATTCACGGGTTACCAATATGTCATTCCAGAAAAACATAAGGAGGAGGTGGATAAGCTCATTGCTACAATGGTTAAAGATGATATTATCATGAAGTCCAAAACCTCTTATCTAAGTCCGATAGTGCTCGTAGAAAAGAGTAATGGGAAGATAAGGTTGTGTTTAGATGCAAGACGATTGAATCAAGTTACCCTACCGTACAGAGACAGACCGTTGCGTGTAGAGGATTTAACTAATCAATTATCCGGCAACAAGTGGTTGAGTTCAACCGACTTCACTGCATCTTACTGGCAAATAGCGATAGCACCTGAATGTAGACAATATACAGGATTTATTCACCGGGGAATTTCGTATGTTTTCAAAAGAATGCCATTTGGACTCAAGAACAGTGCATCTGCTCTTGTGCAATGTTTAGACAATATCATTGACAGAGAGATGTCTAGCGATGCTTTTATCTATATTGATGACGTGCTCGTGTATTCGAAGACATTTGAAGAACACATGAACAAGCTAGATATTTTGCTGAAACGTCTCATTGAAAATAATTTACAGTTGAATTTGGAAAAAAGTAATTTTTGCACTAAACAAGTTAAATTCCTGGGGTATGATTTGACAGTCAACGGAGTCAAGATGAACTTGGAGAAAATGCAAGAAATAGATAAGATTGCACCGCCTAAAAACACGAAACAACTCAAAAGTTTATTAGGTTGCGTGAACTATTACTCAAGGTTTATTCCGAATTTCGCCATGCACACTGCAATATTTCTTCAGTTGTTGCGAAAGCACACTAGATGGAAGTGGACTGAGCATCATGAAAGAGCTTTCAACAATTTAAAAGCAATGTTTCATGAATCATGTATGATAGCATATCCCGATTTCACTAAGCCATTCATATTGCAGACCGACAGTAGCAATCTTGGAATGGGTGCCATACTATTCCAAGAAATTAATAACCAAGAGAAGATAATAGCAATAGTGAGTCGTGTTTTGAAAGAATGTGAGACTCGTTACACGGCCACAGAGAAGGAAGCGAATGCTATTGTATGGTCAATACACCGATTGAGAGAGTATCTTGTAGGAAGATCATTCATTATTAGAACGGATCATAAAGCCTTAGTTTTTCTAAAAAGATGTCATCCAAATAACGATCGACTACTGAGGTGGATAATATGGTTACAACAATTTTCTGTCAAGGTAGAATACTGCCCAGGCAGATGTAACTTGTTGCCCGATTTGCTTAGTAGGAATGTCAATGCCGAACACAATTCAATGCCTAACACTTTGTTCCCGGCTTCTCCAATTCAGTTAAATATAATGAGCATGCCAGGTTTAACTTGGGAAAACATCGCAAGATTTCAAGATGCCGATGCCATAATGGAAAAGATGAAAAGATTTTGCAGAGGAGAACTCGAACCTACGGATCCAGATGTACGACGGTGGACGGCTGACCCATTGAAATGGAAATTGGTAGATCAAGTTTTGCTCATAAGGGTGCAACAACAGCCATCGCTTTATCGAATCTGGATACCGCAAGTCTTAACAACCGGGATCATCTGGTTCGTGCATACCTCTTTAGCACATTTTGGGGCCGAAAAAGTAGACCAAGCAATTAAGGAAGTTTGTCATTGGAAAGGGAGAAAAAAACAAGTGGATAACGAGGTTGCCAAATGTGTACTGTGTCAGAAAACCAAGTACCCGAATCGACATTATTCGGGCGCAATGCATGCTATAATACCTTCAAAAGAAAATGAGCTAGTTGCCATAGACTTATATGGTCCTTTACCGAAGGCCAAATATGGATATAAACATATTTTTGTATGCATCGATGTGTTTTCTAAGTTGACCCAAGTATACCCTGTGAATAGAGCGAACACTAAAAATTGCCTGCACCAACTTAATAAGTTTTTTCAATTTGCTGGTCCATATGCCAAGGTGCTGACAGATCATGGTGCCCAATTCACTAGTGAATCCTGGTTACAGGCCATGCAACATATGAATGTCAAACATATATGTTCCAGCATTAGACACCCACAGTCAAACCCTTCAGAAAGAGTAATGAAGGAACTGTCGAGGCTATTTCGAGTCTACGTGTCGAGGCAACATAGCGAGTGGTCGCTACTAATTCCACATATAAATAAATGGTTAAACCAAATCCACCATGAGTCAATTGGAATGACCCCATATGAGGCCCATTTCAAACGAAAACCAGAGCATCCATTACAAACCCTTATGAAACCAGAAATAGAGCACCAAAATCTAGCCAATGAAGAAATACTTAGAAAGCTAAGAAAAGCGGCAGATAAAAGAAAATCACAAGCTACCGGAAAAACTTACGAATTCCAAGAAGGGCAGAAGGTATTATTAAGGGTTCCGAAAAGTTCTGATTTGATACATAAGCAGTATCATAAATTTTTTAGATTGTTTGAGGGACCGTACTCAATTGCTCACAAACAAAATCCCAATGTAGCAGTGTTAATAGATGAAAGCGGGAATACAATTGGAAAGTATAATTTCCATAGTTTACGACCTTTTAAAGAATAGAATAAATGTCAAGAGAAAGAATAAAAGAAGAAAGACGAAAGAAGAAGGAGAAGAAGAAAGAAGAAGAAGAAGAAGAAGAAGGAAGAAACAAGATAGCTCGACATTCCAGAATCAAGACAGAAGAAAGGAAGAGCATCAAGTTTGGTTAAAAGATTTTTTCGGCATATGAAATCAAATCCCACAAAATCTTTTTTTCCGAAAGAAGGGGTTATGTGACCATCCGTTTTGCCGAGGTCTCGGAAAACGGAGCACATCAATATTCAAGAATAAGATAAGCTGTTTGAACGCGCGCCAACGCGCATGAATACAATCCGAAAATGGAAACTACGAACTATATCCGTAAGAGAGCGTCTCGGTAGAGTATGCGACACCGGTAGTCGGGAGAAAGAAAGCTTTCTTTTCTGAAGTAACAGCTGGAGAGTGAGGACCTACCGATCACGAGAAGGCGGCACCTCGTACTGCTACGGACTTCAGGACTGCATCTACGATAAAAACTCTTCAAGACATTCGAGGAGTTTTTTATTTTTATATTTATTCTTCTTATACAATAGACTCAGTTGTCGTATTGTAGATTCTTTTAAATATGGAATTAAAAGCTAGTTACATTCTATAAAAGAATACGAAAAGAGTATCAACGGAAAACGAGACGGAGGCCACATCGTGAGTTGAACAACGGTACTGGAAAGGGGCGACCGTGCGGTTCTGCAGAGGGGCGGCTTTGCTCCCGACCGAGCTGCAAGGACAAGGACATCGAGCGATTGGAAGAGTCGACGCCGCAGATTTCTCTACGCCGTGAGAAGACACAGTAAGGTCGTGCCAACTTGAACAATTTGTAGATATTAGAAGGAATAATTTGTTTCGGAAAGAAAGTATTAGTACAGGTTCTTTATACCGATATTCTGTGAAAAATAGAATCAATCTTTTCTTTCAAGAAAAACTTAGCTAATTGTAAAGTTGCAACTAGGAAATTTACGACTGGAATGATTAGGCAAAGTTTTAAGTATTCTTTGAAATTGATTTAAATGAGAGAAAGGAAACAGTGTAGTTAATTATTAAGAGTGTAAGTTGTTTTCTTTTTTTCAGCAAGACAAAATTCTTGTATATGTAAAGTGTTTTATGTTCATTTACTGTAACAGCAATTTAATTAGAATATACTTAAGTAAGTGGAAAGTGATTCGACTTGAGTTTCTGTGTAAGTGCATTCAATCCACAACGGCCCACATGACCCTGATCCCCGCTATTCTAATTGTATTTTTTTATTTTGCGCCCACCTTGAAAACCCATTCTGAGCTAGCCGGCAGAGGGGTGGGTCGCATATGAAATGAAATTTTGAGATTCACCTTTTTTAATTAAAAGCACGCAATCTATTATCAAATGTTCTTGTTAAATAATAATCGTCTCCTACTCCTTATTCCAGTAGTATACATATATTTTGCAGCTTTCACACGCAACCAATAATAAGGTATCTAAAGAAAATTTCATGGTGACGTGACGAATTGCACATTGACTTTAAAAATACGGACGATTATTTAAAAAATCGCAGCTAAATAATCATGTCAAATGCAACCCGCAATATTTGATCAGTTATATCGTTAAATAACTCCATCTTATATTTACGCTTTCTACGTAAGAAGAAGTGGAAAGCGAAAGGAGCGAAAGGGGCAAGAGGGCCGAAAGGGGCGAAAGAGGCGTGAAGGGCGAAAGGGCGAGAGGGGCGAAAGGGGCAAAACGGGCAAAAGAGGCGAAAAGACCTAGAGGGCGAAAGGAGCGAAAGGGGCGAAAGGGGCGACAGGTGCCTAAGGCGAGAGGGGCGAAAAGGGCGAAAAGGGCGATAGGGGCGAAAGGAGCGAGGGGGGCGAAAGGAGCGAGAGGGGCGAGAGGGGCGAGAGGGGCGAGAGGGGCGAAAGGAGCGAGAGGGGCGAAAGGAGCGAGAGGGGCGAAAGGGGTGTAGCGTCGTGATGAGTAAGACGACAGGATTTTCAACATGTACGTTTATTTTGTACGTAATATACACGGATAGCTTAAATGATTAACAGAGCGTACATCATCCGCGTGTCGTTTGCGGTAAAACAGAAGAAGATTCTTATATAACAACTTTTAGGTGTTGATCCGCACCATGGCAATAAGTTGTCATGGTCGTCAGGCGGAACCGTCTCTCACAAAGAGATGAGAGAGTCTACGACGTTACAACCCTCCTATGCCTGGGGAAGAACTTTTTCCGCAGATAAATATCACAGGAAAAAGTTCATGACAAAGCGTAGATTGACAGCTATTCCTGTTACTTTCGAAAAAAATTTTCAAGAGATAACAAAAATAACAAGAAAATATACAAAACATTTTACAGACATCAAACAAAGATATATAATGTCACTTAAGTATCCTCAAGACCCAACTTGTCAGTTTTGGCTTAACCATTATTTTTAAGTTTCTGTATCAAAAAGATACTGCTTAATGCATCTGCATTTTGATGATTTAGTCCTTTTTTATGTCTTACTTCGAAGTTATAAGCTTGGAGAGCTAAATACCATCTTAATAAACGAGGATTGTTTCCTAAAGATTTTTGCAACCATATCAATGGGTTGTGGTCAGTTTCGATAATAAATTTGGAATAATTATCTAAATAACCGCGTAATTTGCGTATACCCCACACGATTCCAGCACATTCTTTTTCTGTGGTACTGTAATGAAGCTCTGCATTGCTCAATTTCCTGCTTAAATAAAGAACTGGATGTTCTTCTCCTTTCTTATTTTCTTGAGCCAGTACTACGCCGATACCTCTTTCCGAAGCATCTGCTTGTAAAATAAAAGGCTGCAAAAAATCTGGTGCGGCAAGCACGGGCTTTTCCATTAATGCCCTTCTTAAATTTTGAAATGCTTCTTCACAACTTTTACTCCACTCTATTTTACCTTGACGTGACTTCCCTCTTAAAAGGTCGCTTAGTGGAGCAGCAATAGTTGCGTACATAGGAATGAATTTCCTATAATAACCTGTGAGACCTAAAAATGCCCGGATGTTTCTTTTGGTTTTTGGTGTTGGAAATTCTTTAATTGTTGCAAGTTTAGCTTCTAGGGGGCTCATGAAACCTTGCCCTACGTTATGACCTAAATACTTCACGTAATTTTGCGCGAATTTACATTTCACAGGCTTCACTCGCAAGTTTGCGTCGCTAATGACTTTAAATACCTGTTCTAGATGCTGCATATGATCTTCCCAATTGTCAGAAAATACGGCTATGTCGTCTAAATAGGGAAGAGCAAACTTCTGACAATCTTTTAACAGAACAGAAATTAGTTTGCTAAAACAAAATGGCGCATTTTTCAAACCGAATGGAAGACGTAGGGGTCGATAACTGCCAAAACTCGTTGTAAAGGCGGCGTACCGTTGTGCTCTCTCTGAAAGTGGAACCTGCCAATAACCTTTCGATAGATCGAGAACCGAAATAATCTTAGCGGCTGCAACTGTTTCAACCCGCTGATCTAAATTTGGGAGAAGATAATACTCAGTTTTAATAATTTTATTTAAGGATCTGTAGTCGACACATGGTCTCGGATCTTTCCCTGGAGTCTCTACTAAAATCATGGGCGACATGTAGTCGGATTCTCCAATTTTTATAATACCACCTCGTAACATCTTGCTAATTTCGCGTTCCAAAATCTGAGTCTGTCGCGCGGACATTCTATAAGGTTTACTGCGAACTGGCTTATTATCTATTACCTCTATGTCGTGCTCGACAAGTTTTATTAAACCGGGCTTAGATGAGAATATGTGATGATATCTCAATATCAGCGTTTCCAGTTCCTGCTTCCGTCTGATAGGCACAGAAACATCTTGCAGCATTTCACTGATGTCAAATTGATCCGAATCTAAGTTCAATTCGTACCTTTCGACCTCGTTTTCTTCCGACGTTTCCTGACTATATAATTGTATATAATTAACATATTCCGTCCGCTGATAGTACGGTTTTAACATATTCACGTGATACACGTGGCTATTGTTTTTCTCGGGAAACTTTACCAAGTAATTGGTCTCTGAAATCCGTTGTTCTACTTCGGCTGGACCTGCCCATTGGACTGCGAGTTTATTTACGCGATTGGGAATCAACACGAGAACTTTGTCTCCTGGCGAAAATTCGCGACGTACGGCTCTCTTGTCATACCACAGTTTCCGTTTTTGCTGTTCCCGTGATAATTTCTCCGAAGCTAAATCTCTGCTGGTTTTAAGGCGGTTCATCACTTCGAAAACATATTCCACTACGGTTTGATTTTCCTCCCTTTTGTTCACCCAATTTTCATATAACAATGTGAGAGGAGTTCGCAGATTTTTGCCATGTACTAATTCTGCTGGAGAGAACCCAAAACTCTCGTGCACCGTTGTTCGAAGTGCAAACAATGTTGCTGGCAATTGCCTCTCCCAATCCGCTCCTGCCTGGATACACAGCACTCTCAAAATTCTTTTTAAGGTACGATGCATGCGTTCTACTGGGTTACTTTGAGGGTGATACACTGAACTATGGCTTACCTTGATATTAAAACGATCAAAAAACTCTGTAGTCAGTGTGCTTATGAAGCATGGCCCTTGGTCGCATTGAATTTCTTTAGGGAAATCCATCCTACTGAAAATTTCTAAAAGTGCGTCAATGAGAGTAGAAGAGCTTAAATCGGGAACTGCCACCGCGTCTAGATACCGTGAAGCCAGACATAATGCTGTGATTATATATCGGTTTCCTTTTTCTGATTCCGGTAGGGGACCACAAGCATCCGCATTAAGTTTCGAAAATACTTCCGAAATCACAGGTACAAGTTTAAGCGGCGCCTTTTTACGATCGCCTGCTCTTCCAACCTTTTGACATTGGTCGCACGTACGCACAAATTCCTCTATCTCCTTGTAGCAGTTAGGCCAAAAGAAATACCGGGCTAAACTCTCCTTGGTTTTGGTTACACCTAAATGGGAGTTCGTGGTCTCGTGGCATAGCTTCATTAATTGAACTCTTAATCTTTGAGATACTAGCAGCATTATTATTTTTTTGCCTAGCTTGTTTGCGCGTATTTTCACAAGCAAACCGTCAAGAATATTCATACCCGTTCATACCCATTCCCGTCAGTTTGTGCATTCGTTAAAGATTCCTTAATACATTCCAGTTCTTTACATTCACTCTGCTCCCGAACGAAATCATCGCGACTCAACTTTATGATTTCTAAAGCGACATTTTCACTTTTCGTGCTAATAATTTCTTCGTCTCCCCCTTCCTCTGATGAAGCTACTTCTGCGTCCTCGGTTGTAGTATCGTCTAATTTCGCCATCTCTAACTCGCGATTCCTTGCGGCCCTCGTCACTACAGCACTCGCCAGATTCAAGGGAAATTCCGCATCCCGACCTTCCGAAAGAAGAACTGCGGTGCGATTACTCATCAAATAATAGTCTAATTTGACGTTTTGTTTGGCTACCGCAGCTTTTGTGACGATCCTACCGAACTCGCCGACCAATTCAATTCGCGCCACTGGTAAACATGTGGGATGTTCATCTAAAGGCTGTTGGACCCATATGTTCTCACCAGTGAAGTCGTTCTGGGATACCAATCTCCAATCAACATCTATCGTAGCCCCAGAATCTCGTAAAATTGCTGAGCTTTTGCCATTTATCGTCCCTACGCTTAAATGAGGAGCCAAAAGTTTGTCGGTGCCTAATTATCCGATATTATTAATTTTTCTTTATATTCTGAAGGTCAGGAGAGTTCCGTTTAAAATGCCCTTTTGCTCCACAATTGAAACATTGAAGTTCTTTTGGTTTTTCAAACGCAGCATTTTCGGGCGTCTTACCTAGGTTTTTCCTAAAGATTTTTCTAACAAAAGTTGAGGAATCCGACATTGAATTATTGTCGCTATTACTAAAAAATTTCTTTTCCTTCTTATAAATGCCGGCGCGATTGTTGTCATAATTATCTAGTTTTTCTGCCAACACGGACGATGAACATAAATTTCCCCATTCGTCTATAAAATGCGAATTTCTATAATCACGAATTTCTGGAGTGACTCGCTTTTTCATTTGATCTGTTACCATGAGATCATAAAATAAATCAATAAATCATCAAATGTTTCGACTTTCAATCCACTTACCCACTCGCGACAATAATTCTGTAACTCACGTGCGTAAATATTCCAAGTTACTTCCGAAGCCTTTTGATGCTTTACAAACATTTGCCTAAATTTCTCTGGACTGAATTTAAACATTGATAATAAAATTTTCTTTAATTCATCGTAGTCATTTGGATTACTAGAAATTTGAAGCATTAGTTTCGCGTTCACCTCATTAGGCATTAGATTCATTAAGTTGTTAACTTTTTCGTCTGTTGGCAAAGCTAATCGCGTGGCATGCCCTTCAAACACACTTAAGAACTGGGTAATATCATCTCGTTCGCTTCGGAATTTATCCATAATTTGATGAATGCGAGTATTGTTCCGATGACTGTCGTCACTTGAATTCGATCGTGTCTCTTGAGTAAGACGCAACTTTTCGAGTTCAAATACTCTCTCTCTCTCCTTTTCCTCGGCTTCTCTCTCTCTCAGTCTCCTTTTCAGCGGCTTCTCTCGCTCTCTCTTTCTCCTTTTCAGCGGCCTGTCTCGCTCTCTCATCGGCCTCTACCACACTTTCTACGAGCCCTTTTACAAATTCTACCTCATAATTCTCACTCTCTACAATTAATTTCTTCAGCGTGACTACTTTCGCATTCGATGGAACAGTTTCACCTAGTTCCTCCGCTATAGTAATAAGCAATTCTTTTTTTTATTTTACCTAGATAGGCCATCACGACAAACAAAATTGCCTGACTGACAAGTAAGGAATTGCGAATACTTACGTGGCTTCTTCAGCTTCTTCTCCAATTGGCTGCAGTTCCTGGATCTCCCAGCTGCTCTCCGACCCGTTCTCAGACTGCTCTCACGGTTTCTTCCGTCTGGATACGCCTGTCCGACTCGTCCTCCGGCTGCTCCCTCGGTTCAGCCTGTCCGACTTGTCCTCCGTCTGTCCTCACGGTTTCTTCCCGGTCTTGACACCTTCTCAACTCGTCCTGCGGCTGCTCCCACGATTTACCGGTCTTGATGCGGCTGCTCCGGTCTGAACCACTAGTCACCAGTATCAGCTGCTCCACCAATTCACTATTAACGACTGGCTGTCGTTTCTGTTGTGGCGTTTGCTTTGCCAAAGTTTCCCTGGAAGCAATTGATGCTTTCCCGTTGTCGTCTTCTGGTAGCGTCTCAAAGACGTCGCCGGTTTCTGCTCATGTACACGCTATCCGTTGTATGCCGACATGTAGCTGCACTTTTATATCCCAGTACGCTGCCACCAGTTTTTATTTCCTTCGTCTGTAGCGTCGTGATGAGTAAGACGACAGGATTTTCAACATGTACATTTATTTTGTACGTAATATACACGGATAGCTTAAATGATTAACAGAGCGTACATCATCCGCGTGTCGTTTGCGGTAAAACAAGAAGATTCTTATATCAACTTTTAGGTGTTGATCCGCACCATGGCAATGATTTGTTATGGTCGTCAGGCGGAACCGTCTCTCACAAAGAGATGAGAGAGTCTACGACGTTACAACGAAAATACACTAATTCTACTACAAAAACTGAGAAACTGGACTGAAAAATTGAGAAAATGTTAAAAAATGTCTTCTAGGTTTCGATAGGGAGCAGCTAGGAAGAGGGTGGCTGAAAATCAGACTAAAAGATAAGGAAACTAACTATTACAAGAAAATCTGTGTTATTCTGTAGCACTACTAGTTACTTTCTCGTATTCGAAGAGAAATGGTGATTTTTCGAAAAAACTCTGACACCAACAAAGAGGATACGTCTTGTTCTTCTGTGTAGTAATTTCCTTCGTATAGCTCGTTGTGTAGTCAGAATCATCCATGATTTGAGGTTCCTAAACCCCTGTCAGTCTGTCCTTCCGGCCGGCCATCTATCGGTCTGTGAACAACCCTAGCGGCTGAATTGTAAGCAGGATTTTCACCAATATTGATATTCCTTGACAGATTTGTTTTCTCAGGCGGTCCCTCGAATTTGATGAAAATTTTAAATTTTGGTTTGGGGCTACTTTACGTAAGGCTCCAACAACATTTTAAAAATTTTCTCAAAAAAGGCTCCAATATTTTTCTTTAAATTCTTATACTAATAGGGAAAAGTAGTCTTATTAAAATAGCGCACTTCCGATTTTTGTTAAAGTTTATAAGTTTTCGAAAATTGGAATTTTTTTGGCCTTGTCCTACAATAATAATATTGTAGATACTAGAGATATTTCTTCTCAATGAAATCTGTTCTTCGAAATGTGATCTGTAAATAAGGAAATATGCATTTTTAAAAATTAGTATTTTTCGGGTAATTTTGTGTAATTTTTTTCACGAATAGTGTGAAGTACGCTTATACAAATCGCGCATTTCCGATTTTCGTCGAACTATCGATCTCGTCGAACTAATATTCGAAAATTACTTAAATTCCAAAACAATTCGTGAAATTATGTGCTGTTGTACCAATACTACTTTAAATACGTTAAGATGTGCAGTCAAACTGACATATATTCGAAAATTAAAACTTACTAAGAGAAAATACATCGACTGTACTTATAGCTTGTGAAACAACTGGTATTAAGTTAAGTTGTCGAAAAAATATAGAGGACCCTTTCATTACTCCATATCACTGTCAATAATACCACTTTTTATTCTTTTAATTTTTAAAATTTTACATTGTAAATTTGGTCTACTACGAATTCCACATTTTTAATCAAGAACATTTTATAAACATTTCTTCGGTATTACATTTTGCTTTCGTATATTTCTTGTTCTTATTACTTATAGTTTTTTTAATAAAAGGTCTCGAGTGAAAGAAAATGCTATTTCTCGTGAATGAGTTACAAATTTACAATTGGACAAAATGCAGATTTGTTGAGTGCCGTTAAACCATTGAAAAAATCATCGCTACATAAAACGCAACCTTTAAAAAGGCAACCGCCTTCAAACGCATTCAAACATCTCTTCTCCTGAGTCATTTTTGATGACTTCAAGAAACATTCATATCTAATTTGAAGAATATCGAATAATGCTTTTGGTCGCCACAGCATAACGAACGAATTTACCAACAAATTAAATGTCGAGTTGAAACAGAAGGTTTTTTGGTCAATCAATAATGCAAAAATAGTGATTCTATTTATTTAACATTATTTATTAATAATGATTCTAAGTCCTTTCTTACATCTGGTTTTGATGTTTTTAATGTCACCTCTACTCAGAAGATCAAGGTTACAATTTCAATGCGCAATGTGCACGCTCGTGCTCATTTCTTCTCTTTGGAGAAGAAACCTAGCAACTGTCGGAGGTTTCCGTTGAGGGCATTTGAACTCGCTATGTAGGCGGCGCGACGGGGCGTTTACAAAAGGTGTTTGTTCCGCCCTTGAATGCGTTCGAAGCGAAACGATTGAACTCGTTTCATTGTGCATTTTCTTTGAAGTAGTAAAAGTGCGCACCAATGGTAAACATTCCCACCGAAGTGCGCTTGAAAACCAGAGAGTGGTATCAAGGGGGCCACCGATGATTGATTCTTCATTCCTTAATTGCTAGATATGTGATTTTTTATATTTATTTCTTCTTGATTGAAAATACAACCTTTCAATGGATTTAATTGCATATGAGAAGAAGAGACTTTGTTGGATACGCCATTAATACTATTCGAGTGGTTTGAACTCTAAATTGAGTCGATCTCCTGACAAAAGGACTCTCGCAAAAAGGTAGTTTCGAAGAAAACGCAATTGAAAGTTTGGACCTTTTTTATTTCATATTATCAGGTTAAAAATCAAACTTAAATAAGTTAGCTGATGTAATGAACACCTTTACAAAGTATGTATTAAGACATAATTGCGACACATTCATATTGCAACATATTACAATATAATTTATAATAGTACTAAAGAGCGAGAAAACAAAAAATACGCTTCACAAAACGTGAAAAATTATAGTAAGATGTAATATACAATGCGTAGGAAAGTAAATAGATTCAAAGAAAATAAACACGGGTGCAAAGCACATTTACAAGGAATTCATTTGAATTTCCTCCATAACACATTCAAGCCCGTTCCTGTCTTCGGGTGACATTAAGACCTGTATTATATTTCACTTTGGCTGATTTAATACGTGGGGCCTGATTCAAGGTAATATGTAAGTTTGGATTCCTTGTAAACTGTATTTGGAATTTTATGTAAATCTCAGTGTAAATTGCAGAACACAGCAAAGAACCATCTTGTGTACTCATTTCGTAATTTTTCTGAATTTGGAAGATAATATTCTTTGTTGTTTTTTTCTTCAGAATAGAGAGTTCAACACTGCCGTCCAATTCTTTATCATGCCACGAAACATTACAACATTGAAAGGTGATGGATTAGTACGATATTGAACCATGGCTTCCACATACAGTACAGCAGAGCAATAGCAGCAATAGTTATATTGCATTTTTTTCACGACATATAAAACAATACAGTAACTTACAATGGAATAAATTGCCGAACAGAACACGATACACTCCCAATACCAAGAGCTGTTTATGGATATTATGTTTCATACAAATGTAACATTTCGCTCATTGCTGCCATATCAAAACGAATATTGTAGTGATTGTAGATAGCAAAATGGCGGCTCATTACATCTGATCTCGGGAAAAGAGGTACATGAGCCTGCAGGTCCTTTGTCAAGAGATCGCCTCAATCCTTAATTAAAATTAATTTGTTTCAGATTGGAAAGGGAAGTCGAAATGATTATGTTGAGGAGCAGATGGTATTAAGGTTTCAGAAGATTTGAATTTATCTTTAAGACATCTTGATTTTATACGTGAATACACTGCATTTTTCAGTGTTGAATACGATGGTACTTGGGGGAGTAGTACGTAGGTATAGCCAATTAGGCTATAGATTCCTAGTGTTGGAAGTTTTAATTCCCTACGAATGTGCTCATTTGTAATGAGTCCGTCTGTCCGTCTGTCCGTCTGTCCGTCTGTCCGTCTGTCCGTCTGTCCGTCTGTCCGTCTGTCCGTCTGTCCGTCTGTCCGTCTGTCCGTCTGTCCGTCTGTTCGTCTGTTCGTCTGTTCGTCTGTTCGTCTGTTCGTCTGTTCGTCTGTTCGTCTGTTCGTCTGTTCGTCTGTTCGTCTGTTCGTCTGTTCGTCTGTTCGTCTGTTCGTCTGTTCGTTTGTTCGTTTGTTCGTTTGTTCATTTGTTCGTTTGTTCGTTTGTTCGTTTGTTCGTTTGTTCGTTTGTTCGTTTGTTCGTTTGTTCGTCTGTTCGTCTGTTCGTCTATGCGTCTGTTCGTCTATGCGTCTGTTCGTCTGTTCGTCTGTTCGTCTGTTCGTCTGTTCGTCTGTTCGTCTGTTCGTCTGTTCGTCTGTTCGTCTGTTCGTCTGTTCGTCTGTTCGTCTGTTCGTCTGTTCGTCTGTTCGTCTGTCCGTCTGTCCGTCTGTCCGTCTGTCCGTCTGTCCGTCTGTCCGTCTGTCCGTCTGTCCGTCTGTCCGTCTGTCCGTCTGTCCGTCTGTCCGTCTGTGAACACTGCTAGCTTTTAAACCACATGGGCGATCTTCTACAAATTGAAGAAACCCATGTACATCTGGCTCTATTTGAAGCTTTAAAATTTAGAAAAAATATTCTTTAAAGTTTGGGGGTACTTTACATGAAAACCCCGGATATTTTCAAAATTTCTCAAAAACGTCTACAATTTTTTTCTTTAAATTTATTGTAAGAGTAAAATACACTTATAAAGGTGGCATAGGTCCGTTATTCACGGTTAACTCCGATTTTTCGAAAATCGCAAAAGTTTAAATTTTTTTGGCGTCTTCCTACAACTACAAAAAGAAAGACACAAATTTTTCCTCCAAATGAAATTTTTTGCCACAAATAGTTCTTTCATTAAGATCATGTGGACCTTTTTCAAAATTTTAGTTGTTTCCCTGCAATAGAGCGTAAAATAATTGTAATTAAAAATACAAAAAAAAATTCTTAAAAACTCCTCTGAATTTTTTCTTCAAATTTTTGTAGGGATAGTACCAAATGGACCCTTTCCACTGACATAAACATCATATTGCTCTTTTCTTTTCTCTCTTCAAAAATTACAAAAATTTAATTTTTTTGACTTTCACGTCGGTAATATTGACCTTCGAGGTGCTTTCTTTACACTATTAAATTTATAAGTGCGTGTGATTTAAATAATGTCAAATAATGTTTCTCGAAAACTGAAGTTTTCTGTAAAAATTAACTTAAAATTCCGAATTTTCAGAAACGCTCAAACGTTATTTTCTCAAAAATATCTCAATTTTTTTCTTGAAATGTCTCCAATGAATAGTGCTAATTGCATTGCCTAATATGACGTAAAGTTAATTTTCGTGTTTTCTTTTGTTTTTTCAAAAATTACACCAATGTAATTTTTTTGAAATATCTCTCACGCCGTTAATATACTCATTTTCAACAGTTTGTATACATTATTACATTTCTGAGAGGAACTGCTTCAAAGGACTTTAAATGAAGTGTTTCGGAAACTCAATAGATTCCTATGAAAAAGAGCGTCAAATTTCGCATTTACAGTATTGCTTAATCGCCATTTTCTTAAAAACGGCTTCACAATTTTCAATGAAAATTTCTATTTTGGACGAGATTTTACTCTTCTTTAATACTCTTTAAGTAATATTTCGGTTTTATTATTAAATTACCGAAAAGTTAAGAAAACGTTAAGAAAATGTACTTTCGGTGACGATAGATGGCAGCTGACCAGAGAATGGAGAGATATCTTAAAGCCAGTCCGTCACCGTCCCTGTCCATCACCACCCCTGTCGGTCAACGCTTCTGTCATTCACCGTCCCTGTCCGTTACCGTCCCTTTGCGTCACCGCCTCTAGCCGTCACGAACCCCATCCGTGACCGCTCCTTCCGTTACCACTCGCATCGCCTGCCTCCCTTCGCAACCCCTAGTCCAGGCTTTTCCTCGCCCTCTCGCCGCGACTCATTGCAAGCCGCCCGCCCGCCTTGTCCACGAGCAGCGAAGCCCCTCTCCACTCGGGCGACGTAGCACGTGGCCCAGCATTTCCTAGCACCATTCGTCACGTAGGCGGCGGAATACCTGTCTCCTTCGTTATCGCTTCACGCGACTTCCTAATTAACGCCTTTATATTTTGCATTGTGCGTGACGTCCGAGTTTCAGGCCAACCTCCTGTTTCTAAATAATTCCTCGAAAATTGAAATTACAGTTCGGTGAGGTGGCTGGGTTCGTTGGTTGGCGTCATGTGAAAGGTGTTCTCGTGGCATGAGCTCTCGCCTGAGGCCTTGGGGCGAAGTTGAATTTTTCCTTAGTGAATTTCACGTATGCATTAGAAGGGTCGACAAAGAGCCGTATTTTATTATGTTCTGATTGAGTAGACTTCAAGATACAGGTGGTAAAATTGATTCTCCTTCATATTAAAAGTATGACATTGAAATACGTTTCATACTTTTCTTCACCAACTGAATCCATATTTGCCTATTTTTTGTCAGAATTTTAAGGACATTAAAGCCTTTCTACTATAAATTATCAAGTACATTCACGTAGGAATTTAATCTTCAACAGACTAACTTATCATTTCTTCTCTTTGGATTTTTAAATAAGAATTACAATTATTAAATACTTGGTCTCGCATTATTAATCGAATGCATATGTTCAAGCTAAACTTTTTTTAATAATAAAAAAGATTTCTCATTTATTCTTAGCTTATAACGGAAACAAAACGAGATACATTTCGAATAATTGATTATACACGTTAAATATTATCGTGGGCGTGAATAAAATGTCATAAATATATATATATATATATATATATATATATATATATATATATACACATACATATTCATTTCAATGAAAAAGTAATTAAGCAATTCAGCTAATGAAAATTACTAGTCTTTCATGTAGTTATCTTTCTCTTAACCGGCCTCCTCAGGTCTGGCGCTGAGGTAGGTTAACTATTGGGCCGCTTAAAGCAATGTTCTATTACGAGTGCTAAAATATATCTCTGAAATCGTTTTTTATCTGGGAAGAACTAAGTATACATCCTACTTTATGACAATATGAGAAGTATAACATTAAGGAAACATACTCTGGAAGGATTACGTTGAAGGAAAAAAATCTTCACACGAAATACTGTAATTCTCAAAATAATCGGTAAACTAAAAAATAAATATTCGTCCGGTTTAGATGAATTCCCGGATTCTTTGTTAAAGACTTGTGCGTATGCCATTATACACCCGTTAAGTCACATATTTAATGCATCTTTATGCACTGGAACGTTTCCAGATATTTTCAAAACAGCTAAAATTAAGCCGCTCTTCAAAAAAGGCAACAAAAATAAAATTCAAAATTATCGGCCCATTTCTCTTCTATCAGTTTTTTCAAAAATATTAGAGAGAATTTTTTACGTACGAATGGAAACCTTTCTCACTAAACACGACGCGCTTTCAGATTGCCAACATGGATATAGAAAATCAAAATCAACGGAAACAGCTATATTTTCTTTTCTTAAAGATGTCGCCTCATCATTAGATCAAAACGAGGCACCTATTGGATTATTTTTAGAACTCTCAAAAGCTTTTGACATCATTGATCATGACATTTTACTTTCAAAATTACCTTCATATGGAATCCGTGGTATTGCTCTAGATTGGTTATGTTCGTACCTTAAACACGATCTCAGAAAGTTGAAATACCTTACTGGAATGATGGAACATTACGTACGCACCTTTCCGACTCTTTGCCCGTTGCATGTGGAGTTCCTCAAGGATCGATTTTAGGCCCTATTCTGTTCCTACTTTACGTAAACGACATGCCCTCGACGATTCGAAACGGAAGAACGGTTCTCTTTGCGGATGATACGAACATCCTTTGCAATAAAGAAACCGTAAATAGTACAATATCAGATGTGTCAAATTGGTTCCGAAATAACAAATTAATAGTAAACGAAAAGAAAACGGTTTTAATGCAGTTTTCCATTTCAAATAAACAATTCTGTGCTCCATTGAAAATGAACAGTGTACCATTGACTGATGTTAAGGCAACAAAATTTTAGGTCTCTCAATTCAGTCAAACCTTAAATGGAACGTCCATTTAAATGAATTGAATGAACACAAAATTAAGTTCATTAAGCTACGCGTTCAGAATTCTTTCAAATTCAGTCAGCCTTCATACTGCTCGTTGTGTATACTTCGCGAATGTTCATTCCCGCCTGAGATATGGCATAATATTCTGGGGAAATACATCTTATAGCTCTCAGACTTTTAGATTACAAAAACGAATCATACGTTAATTAATTAGACGGTTTGGTAATGTAGATACCTTATTAATTCAAATTAAATAAACAGAGGTTGTCTGGTATCAAGCTTCTATTTCGCTTAAGATCTTTTCGATCGCGTAGCGATCATCGTCAGAGCTGAAAATACATTAAGAGATATAATTATACATTCTACAGATTAATATATAAAAAAGAAGTGTGCAGTTGCGTAAGCAAACTGGATCGGTCGTACCTTGTAGCTGCTGGGCGGAAAACGAAGTTCTGCGAATTTTTGAAACAGTGGCTCGCTTAAGTAGGCAGGGCGGCGGTCGGGCCTACCTTGCAGCCAAGCGCAATATCCAAGACATAAGAAACAATCTGACTCCAGGGCTCACCCCAACTTTCATCCTCGCATCTTAAATCTTTCATCCTCTACTTTGTCCCATACCGAAACCACACTCTTACAAAAAGGTCTCAAATATTCACCTCCTTCTCCACCCAATGCCAATGCTCTCAAAAATATGTGCATTCACCTAGACACTGTCCTCTCCTATGACACAAATCATAAGGAAATCAAGCACACAGTTACACATACAATCAAACAACACATTCAACAGAACACACACACGCAACCAATCTCGTTAGAACAATCTACTACCAAAAAACTGAAAGAAAAGATCTCTCACGATAACATTATTATTACGAAAGCAGACAAAGGCAACTCCATAGTGATTCTTGACAAAGAAGATTACAACAACAAAGTACACGATTTTATCAATGGCAACAACGGCATCTCACTCCTAAAAAACGACCCCACCAACAAACACCACACCTCTTTAAAACATGAACTTGCTGAATCTAAAGCCCTATTCACTTATCCACAGAAATTCCTTCCTCTCAACCCACTCCCTCCACGATTGTACGGTTTACCAAAAATACACAAATCCACCATTCCCATTAGACCTGTAGTATCATACACCAACACACTCACACACAGAATTGCTTACAAACTGAACAAAGATTTCAAACAACATGTCAATTATACACCTCAGCACACAATACTCAACAGTCTGATCTCATCAACAAGATTAAAGATTTCCCTGTCCCCACGAACGCCAAACTCGTTTCTTTTGATGTGGAAAACCTATTTCCAAGTGTGCCAACATCTGACTGCAAGACTATACTTAAAGACCTAATTGACAGATCACAATGTGCCGTCCCCATCAAAACTGAACTGTTTAACTTAATTTCCTGTTGTATAGATGCCAACTATTTCAAATTCAATGACAAATTTTACACCCAAGATTCTGGATTACCCATGGGTTCACCCCTCTCACCTTTGTTAGCCGAAATATTTATGGACAACTGGGAAAATATGTTATTTGCTTCTGGACATCCACTCTTAAAAAACCTTCTTTATTGGTACAGATACGTAGACGACGTGTTGGCACTATGGACAGGCACCACAAGACAACTTCACAATTTTACACAATACATCAACTCCTTGCATCCCAACATAAGATTCACCACTGAAATAGAAAATGAACACAAATCCTTAAACTTCCTTGATCTCACTATCACGCTAGTTCAGGACCATCACGAATTTAATATATTCAGAAAACCGACCCACACGGACACAATCATACACAACACTTCACAACATCCTCCCACGCACAAACACGCAGCCTTCCATGCTATGGTACATCGATTAATGTCAATCCCCATGTCTCCAGAAAACACGAAAAAAGAAATAAACACCATAAAACATATAGCCAGGGTGAATGGATACGACTGTAATATCATTGACAAATTAATAATCAAAAAAACGAACACACTCAACATCCGCAAACACACCACTCTCACACCTATCAACAAAAACACTACAGCCACGTACATCACCATCCCTTATGTAGGACCCCTTTCTCTAAAAATAGCAACCACACTCAATAAATTCGGACTCAAAGCTACTTTCCACAACACTCACACATTACAAAAAACTCTATCCAACACTAAAGATCCAATTCCTCCTACTTCTTTATGCGGAGTCTATGCCCTCACTTGCAACAACTGCAATGCCGTATACGTAGGACAAACCGGGCGTAAATTCACACAAAGGATCAAAGAACACGAACAAGCATGGAAAAACAATACCACCACAGTTTCACACTTCGCTGATCACCTAAATCAAAACAATCACACATTTGACAAACTCGTTAATTTCCATATCCTAGAAATTGAAAACAGGTACTGGCACAGATTAAAATTAGAATCACTTCACATTCACAACAACCTAAAAAACAAGAATAATACCAGTCTTAACCAGCAAATCCCTGAACTTTCGTCACCTCTGCTAAAATTAGCACAATGTGTACACCCCTAAGTCCACCCACCTCCGACCGCCCGCGCCCTCCTCACACCAGGCCCAACGGCCGCGCCTCTCGACCCTTCGGCCGCGCCCTCCCCTGCCCCGCCCCCACACTTGCCCGACCGCCGCCCTGCCTACTTAAGCGAGCCACTGTTTCAAAATTCGCAGAACTTCGTTTTCCGCCCAGCAGCTACAAGGTACGACCGATCCAGTTTGCTTACGCAACTGCACACTTCTTTTTATATATTAATCTGTAGAATGTATAATTATATCTCTTAATGTATTTTCAGCTCTGACGATGATCGCTACGCGATCGAAAAGATCTTAAGCGAAATAGAAGCTTGATACCAGACAACCTCTGTTTATTTAATTTGAATTAATTTGACGAATCATACGAATAATAACCAAATCCCGCCCACGTGATTCATGTAAGCCTCTCTTCATTAATCTAGGAATTCTACTATTACCGTGTCTTTTTATTTACGAATCAGTGGTTTTTGTAAAAAATGACTTGCTCAAGGGCGGAAATATTTTTTCAGAAAATGCCGAAGTCTATTACTATAACACTCGACGTAGAAATCATATTCATCAGCTGACAGTATCAACAGCTCATTACAAAAAATTCACATACAATACATGTACATTATTTTACAACACTTTGCCAGATGACATTAAACGATTAAATTCAATAGAAAAGTTTAAATCTCAAGTGAAATCGTTTCTGCTGCATAACTGTTTCTATACAATTAGAGACTATACTGAGCATCAGAAGAAAAGTAACATTAATTTTAACAATGATACATAATGCATTAATTACCATTTGGACTGTATAAATGAGGTATAAACAACCTGTAACAACTATTGTAACACAGCTTCCGGGTCAATGACCCCCATCTCGATCAGGTTTTTCGTCCAGTTTCCCTGATCCATTGAGCAAATGCTGAGATGGCCCCTTGTTTTGCTTCTGGACATAAATGTAACTTCATTTTCTGTGCACGTCTTCTGGAATTCAGTGGGAAATACAATTATTCAAATTATCGTTTCCATGTTGTCGCGGCAGGAAGTAATAAGAGCCAAAATTTATTGCTTATTTATCCTTGAAAATAGATTTTATTACATGGGAGTTTTTTTTCTCCCTTTTAAAATTCAAAATTTATTGCTTATTTATCCTTGAAAATAATTTTATTACATGGGATTTTTTTTTTGTTTTTTCTCCCTTTCAAAATTCAAAATTTAAGTAGTATATGACTTAGTGTAGGGATCACAGACTTTTGAAAATGTGCACACAATTCACTTTTCCTCATAGCACGTCATACGCAGTTTTTAACTGTTTTTTGGCGTAAAATAAATAAATAAATAAATAAATAAATAAATAAATAAATAAATTCTTTTAAATCGTTCCTCGTTCAATTGTGAAAAAAAATTAAAGAAAAAATTTGGAGAGTTTTTTCTGAAAATGTGTTTTTTTATAAATTGCATTAACTTCACGCCTCATTACGCAAAATCAACTAGTTTTTACAAAACAATTTTACATGACCTTTCTAAAGAGTTGAATGTTTAGAACAGATTTTGTTTAACGCAAAAATCTTCATCTTCAATATTATAGTTTTAAATTGTTAAACTTTTGCGTTTTTGTAAATAGAGAGGGTTCATCGGTAATGAGACTAGCGCCATATTTTATATCGTCTTTTGATAGAAACAAGGAGAAAATTCAGAAACAAATTTTGAGTCCTTTATTTTAAAAAAGTCTATATTTCCCGCAATAATAGCCTACCCGAACACAACTAATTTTCAAAATTATGTATCTGACCTTAGTTCAAGATTACTTTAAAGAACAGATTTCAGTCAGTAAAAAATTATCTATCTTCAATATTTTATTTGTAGGAAGACGCCGAAAAAATATTAAAATTCTCCAATTTTCGAAAAATCAGAAATTTCAACGAAAATGAGACCTGCACCATTCCCTGAAGCGTCCGTCGCAACTTTTTAGAAAATCTTGAAAAGGTTGTTGAGGCTTCATGTAAAGTACCCCAAAAATCAAAATATCCGTTTGAAACTCAAGAGGGCATTTAAATCGATCAGGAAATATCAATTTTGGCGAAAATCAATTTTGGCATTGACGGTCAGACGCAGGCGGACAGACACAGACGGACGGACAGACAGACACAGACGGACGGACAGACAGATACAGACGGACAGACACAGACGGACAGGAGTTTCGCCGTCAATCAAATTTTCGCTATCAAGGACCAGGGCCCTTGGTTCAGGACTACACAACGTGTTAGAGGAAGTAAATTACTATATAAAACAATATTTATCTACTTTTTTGTTCTACTTTTCGTCCAGTTTCGTCAGCGCCCGGAACTAAAGGTTTCTCTGCCGATTTTTGTTCTTTCGTTATTTGGGATAGTGCACTTACAAAAATAACGCAGATACGATTTTCGTTCAAATCTCTGAATTTTCGAAAATTGCAAAACAGTAAATTTTTCTTCAGCTTCTTCCTACAACTACAATATTGGAAAAGATGTACTTTTAATAATGAAATCAGCACTTCGAAATTACATCTTTAAATAAAGACATCGATTTTTTTGAAAAAATCAGAAGTGTTGCGGTTTTCTTTTAAAAATTTACGTTATCATTAAAAATAAAGAGAAAGTATGTGTTGTAGTATATCTAGTTTTCTCTGTAAGGCACAGCTGGTCAATGATGACCAACAAATTCCTGGTCGACAACGATCGCGAAATTGCGAATCATGCTTAAAACTAAACAGCACGTGGTTCTTCGAGTAAGTTTTGTAACGTTGTAGGAAATGCCGGGAGAGGCGGGTCTGTCTAAATGAGTACGCATTAATAGACCTGTAAAAGAATTTATTTGGCACGATACAGGCGCCCGCGAGTGCACATAAGAGTTTATACTTCGGTTGTTAGAACATTTTATTCGTTTTGGAGCTCTCAAAGGCAGTTCGACGCTAAACTCTTCTCTATTCTCGCATGATGGCAAAATCTGCTGGTATTTATCGCTACACAAGCTGTCGGGCCATGAAAGACATTCTGACAATCAATACTGTGTTTTATGGGGTAATAGTTGTCGTCAAAATTTTATTTTTATCGTCTAATTAAAATAAACTCTAATAAATTGGGGAATGATTATCTGCTGTTCCAGAAAACTAGGCTACAAATGATTCATTATGAAGGGGTGAGTGGAAAGTAAAGAAGCAAAACTAACGGAGCTTGGAGATTCGGTTTATTTAGAGCTTGGCGGACACATAATGAAGAGTCAAGCAATTCTGGCGTTTAGCCTACTGTCTGACAAAATATAAACCCAAAACACTGAACGAGAGAAGGGCTCATACATATCAAATACATCTTGATATGTGTAAGACTGATAATTATCTCTTCATAAAAATGCAACATTTAATAAAGATGAAATCATTTCTCAAACGATTGGCTATGGTATAAGCTTGTGATTACTGTACAACACAAAATCTCTTATAATTGTACTTACAAGAAGTAAACCTGTCCGATTTGTATAATTTTATGAATATGTAAATTAGAAACTTTACAATTAGACGACATAAAGATATATTGAAAATGGAACAAACAAATTGAATATGTTGAACCGTTCTTATGATTGATATATTGATGAAATGTTGCAGATATCCAAAACGTTTTATCGAAACTTTGTTAATTTGCACTCATGATAAGTATTCCACTGAACATAGACTTCCACTACTTTAATACCGAACACGTTCAATCCGCTCCAAAAAATAATATTCTAAAATAGTCCTAAGTTTGCTTTGAGCGAAAATGAAGATTGCTAGTCTCAAACTCTTGAAACAGAAATGTACACGGATGTTCTAAACGCTAGGCAAGGAACTTGACAGCTCTATTACGGTGCTATTACAATGTTCTTACGAGAAGCGAAGCAAATGAAGGAAAAAAGCTAGAAGAAAGAAAGGGTAAAGGAAAGAAAACCCGAACGCAATGTTCTTATTATCAAGAAGTTCTCTAGACGAAATGTATGTTTGTATCTAAATAAAAAAAAATGCCTTTTACCGGCTCACGATTACGTAACGTTTTCTTCTTAAGAATAACTTCGAAAGCGAGAAGAAGAAAAAAAAAGAGAATGAAAGATTATTTTTCATTTTCTGAGTATTAAAGTAGTTTTTTCATTCATAAAGCTGTTTTTGTACGTACTATACTCTGTTATTGTAGCATTTGTAAAGACTGTTGTTGTTCAAAAATTTAATTTATTCGACATTGATTTATTGAAGTTTTCGTACGCGTCAACAGCTACGGTCCTTATTCCCCTTCTTATAATGAACATTTTATCCCAGAAGTATAAGTAATATTTTACCCTGCCGGACAGTGAGATCGAGCGCCGACCTACACGTCGTCTTAAAATTGATTTGCACTTCAGGTATCTCCTCTGGTGGGACATCGCCCTAGCCTAGACAAGCTCGAAACTCCCGGCATGTGATGTGTGTAAGGCGTGTAAGGTTGTGCATGTGTGTAGAAGTAAGGGGAGAGGAAGGGACAAGGATGAGAAAGAAATCATTGCGCGCGGTCCATGGCCCGTTCGGTAGGGTACCACTCCGGCACAGATCGGACAAAATATGGAAAACTACCTATCAGAGCAGCGGATCGCTGAATTATCCTCCAAACAGCCGGAGTCCGACCTAGCTACATACCTAACATTAAGAACCTGTACCGTTGAGACTCGCACCCTAGGACCTCCCGGTCAGTATTAGAATATTATGAGAGAGTTCTATTTGTTCTTCAGTAGTTTTACTACTTTTTGGGAAACCATTTCGTGTGGATTTCTTCAGAGGCATTTTTGCAGTTGCAGGTTACTAGTAGATATTTAATTGCATGACTCAAAAAATGGATTGTGCCTGATGGATGATTCCTTTTTTGTCCGGTCTTGTTTTTGCAGCCTCTATTTACAGCCTAGTGTGGTTCTTAATCTTCAACAATGTCTTGCTACTACAAAATCGCAACGAAAATCTCTTAAATAACTTTCCTATCGAAAATTAACTTCCTCCGTTGAATATTAAGAAGCCAGCCATTCTGGTCGGTTGCGAGCGAGATAAAAGGCTACACTTGAGTGAAAAAAACTTTCAATTCTACATAAATTATTCTGGATATTAAACCCCAACCCAAAAAATAAAACTCTCTGGCGGAACGGGATAACTTTCTGCCAGCCTGACTTTGTACCTAACGACGATAACCCTGGATAGTTCCCAAGTTCCCGCACCACGGCTGTCTTCAGTCTGTCAAATCAACTCCGATCTATCTCTTGAGCAACTTTCCTATGGAGAACTAAATTCGGCGACTGCATGATACCACGTCCATCATCCGGTCAAATATTTACGAGAAGAAGAATTACTCTTAAGTGGCAAAAAAAATTTCAAAATTATCAAACATTTTAGAGATATTTAACTCCATCGCAAAGAAAAGAACTGTGGCTGAAGTGGAGATCTATTTCCGCCATGTCGAGTTTTTGCGGCCACCGGCGTGAACCCTGGGTGGTTCCCAACCTCCTCCAACCACGGCTGTCTTGGGCGGCGCGGCGCACCCCTTTATCATCCCTGGCTAACGACCTCTCCCTTCTCCCCATCACCAGCCCTGGCGTGGCCTGGCCGGGCCGGGCTGGGGCCGAGTAGGCCCGCTCGTGGAGGCGGGTGAGCTGTAGCCGTGCCGTTGGCAACGTTTCAGATCAGCACGTGTTCATATACCGCAGGCAACCGATCCGCATGCTGTCGCTGGTCGAATTTCCTCTTGGGCTGTCGGCGCTCTGCAATAACAAGGACGTGAGTACGGCACGGTCGCCCCGGCCTTGCTGGCTTATTTTTTGCTACTGAAACTTGGATGCTTGGACGACCGAAGTGATCGCCCGATGGGTACGGATTTGAATTGATTATGGGCTGCAAATCCTAAGCATTCCGAGTGAAAATGGTGAATGGTATGGAATATAAGAGGCCATGCTGCTGTCTCTTTCGCGGTCAAATTTTCAAATCAACTCATTGACTTGTTTTTGTTATGGTCACTCTTGATCAATTTATCTCACGAATCATCACCATTGTAAGTTTCCATAACAGCCATTATGGGCAAGTATAAATGATTTGGGCATTACTTCGTCGAACGTTTCTATATTTTATTACGTGTGGCAAGTACAATTTATGGTTGTAGTAAATAAAGTAGAAATTACAACAAATTAAAAAAACTTATAGCATTTCATTTTCTCTTGTATTCTCACAATTTCATTCTTCTCCATTCTACAACATAAGACTTTTATTCCTCGATCAGAATCTAAGTAGTCTCCAGAAAGTTCTATTTTCTACAAGCGCATCCATGCTACCCCACTTTTTCGTCTTTTCTTCATCTTTGTTAAATGCGACTTTTTTGTGTATGTTCCTAAAACCGTATGTTGTTTTGAGCGTTATTGAAACTGTCACAAAAATATTGTATTTTGTCTATAACTGAAAAGATAAGACAATACTCAACATCTGGAACGAAAAGAAACGAAACTTATATTCACTCAATTTTCACTCGTAAACTATCAATTTACTGATCCGATTATCATGGTTTCAAAAATCGGTTTATGGTGTAAATTTAGCCGAAATATTCACACAATATTCTGTAAGATAATAAGTAGAAGTTTGAAATACCGATCCCGTATAGCGATTTGGACAGTATATATAGCTAAGGTTTGAGCGAGGAAGAATTTTTGTTCTGAATTGTCCATCATTTCATGTACTCACTTTTATACAATGACCACCTTTTTCACAGTTTTATCTTTGTTTTTCATGGGATTAGTGAGGATTAAGGACAGCACATTGCGGAAATGTCCCTCTCGTACTCGCGTGGATCGAATTTATACATGTGATAAATTCAAATATTCACGGGGAAACGATATAATCCCGCGGAAAGCTTTCAGACGCCTGTTTCATTAGTTATAAATTCCACGAAAAGAACGCGTTCGCCCCAGATCTCATTCGGATTATTCCACCTCTTCCATCAGCCGTTTGTAGGTGCCCCTCCCCCTCCCAAAAAACAACTATCATCATTTTCCAATGGTACAAGAATTACACAAATGCATTTCAGTACATTTTTTAATGAATTAAAATTGAATTTTGAATCGTAAAATCAAAAATATTAATTTTATCTGAGTGGTGCGTGTTTAGTAATATTTGAGGAACAAAGAACGTATTTAAATAACGCTTGCCCTGAAGTATATCAACACTTCCTTTTGAGAAAAAATTCACTTTATTATCAAATTTTATTAAAATAATAATAATAATAATAATAATAATAATAATAATAATAATAATAATAATAATAATAATAAAGTCAAAATAATAGTAATAATAAACCTTTTGTTAATGGTGACGCATAGGTCTGTTTTCTGCCTCAATGATTTCGAGATTTATTGTTGTCAAAATGAAAATGCATGTTCAATTTAGTGTATGCAGCGCCTTTCTCGAAATCTACAATACTTAGTATTATCTGCTTTCTAATACGTATACATTGTAAATGCATCATTTTCAGAACCGTGGCAATGAAACGCATATAATGACTGCAATTTAAATATGTATGTAATCATAACATTTGTGTTGCTTGTGTTCATTTTGGAAATTTTATTCTACCTCTCCTACAAATGTCACACGTTTAAATAATGCACAAAATTTTTAGGAAATATTAATTGATACAGGTGCTGTGCAAACGTTTTTATGCTTTTGAATTCAGCGTTTAGATAAAAGTTGGTGTGGTTTTTATCGATATTAATTTTTCTACTTATAAAACTATTCGTAAAATTATTGTGCTTTTTGTTACTACTGAGTGGTTTGCAATTCTCCCATGTGCGCCTTTACGCAGAGGTCCAGGTCGAAGAGTATATCGCGTTAAGAGTCGTCGTTGAACTTCGTAAAGCGAATTAGGAAGGATGGAGGCTCGAATCCGCGTCTGACTCGGAGCCAGGGGATGAAGCAACCTTTCACAGAAAGACGGGGCGACGCGATGACGTCATCCACGAAGGAAGGGCCTCCGTGGAAAGTTTATTTCTAAAGGGGCGTGTCTCCCTATGATTCCTGTGAGAATCTGGGATTCTTTTTCAAACAAACGTGTTTGACGTGGTGTTGTATATTCAAAAGAGTTGGTTGCTTCTCTTTACTATACGTTTAAGGTTTATTAAAATGACATATTGACGGTTTTTAAAAGTTAATCTGCATATAAATTATATCTTGGATTAAACGGAACGTAAAATTTATTAAAAATAATTTATCATATTATATAATATTCCATTCTTGTTAACTTTTTGCTGCAATTCACACAGGAATTTCAATACTTAATGAAATATTTCTAGTGGCACAGGTAATTGAGACCATGACATTTTGAACACTAATATTCGATCACGAATTTCATTGACACAACAATACATTACAACATTACAAAATATGACCACACACGGAACATTTTTTAATGTAATCAAATGTTGCGGCTAAGCCACAGGCGGATGTTGTATTGTCTATCTCTTCTATTCAAATTCTTTTTTTTAATATGGCGTGTACAATTTCACAAATTACTAAAAACAAAACATCTTCCGCATATAACGTCGGTTTAGGCCTCTTGTATTCGCTGGACTCGGCAAATCACTATTTTTACAAATACAAAAACAAAATTCTAATTACTACAACTCCTTTACCGTAGGAGGATCGACTTGAAACAGCCTCCCAAAGACCATTAAATTAACCATTTCTGTCAATTCTTTTAAGAAGCAATTAAAAGGTCTATTATTTTCCAAGGCGTATAAGTTTCACCTCTGATATTCTTGCCGTACTGTTGACAAAACTCAAACTTGGTACTGATAGTAATGTGATATAATTTCAAATCATTGATGAAAGCTATTTTATCTAGATGAATTGGTAATTAATTTTCCTTTAACTGTCACTTTTATATTTTATTTGTTCGTTAGTAACGGGTGCTTGAGTCCGCTTTTCTGAGAAAAAAGCGTTAAATGAGCTAAATTAAATCATAAAGAATCAAAATAATATTAAAAACTAACAATATTGAACATGTACTTGCAAAATAAGTAATTATTTGGCATCTAAACAAAAACCTATATTGATTTGTCACAAATCAATGAACTTTCAAGGCCATATTTCAAAACTATATTTTTTATTTAATTTCCATTCAACCGTTTTGGACTCGGTTATTTGAATTCTCATTACAAAGTAATCGACGGTTGCCTTTATTATTTTAAATTGTGTAATGCTTATTTACTATCACTTTCTCGTATACGTACGTATATACGGAGAAAAAATACACGTAGTATACAAAAAGTTAAGTAATGCTGCGGAAACTCGATTTCGATATCTCAAGGCAAATGCACGTTTTGGGGTCCCCTGAAACCGAAAATGTGTTGTTGTTTTTTTCAAAAGTCCGTCTGTCAATCTGAATGTCTGTCCCTCCTTTTGTGAACGCTACTAACGCCTAAACCATACGAAGGAGATTTTTCAAATTCAAGAAACTCCTGTTCATCTGACTCTAGTTGAAGCTTTGAAATTTTGAAAAACATTCTTTAAAATTTGGAGGTACTTTACAAGAAGACCGTAGGACATTTTCAAAATTTTCTCAAAAAAGGCTCCACATTTTTCTTTAAACTTTTGGTACGTATAGTGCTAAATGCACCCTATAAAATGACAAAAACGCCATATTGCTCTATCGTTTGGTTTTTCAAAAGTTACAAAAATGTAATTTTTGGACTTGTTTCTTATATCGATAATATTTACATTAATGATGATTTGTTCACAACATTATTTTTATGAGTACACGTGCTTTAAATAATGACATATAAAGTTTCTCGAAAACACTAGTTTTCTTTGCAAATGAGTTCAAAATTCCGCATTTTCAGAAACGCTGAAACACCATTTACTCAAAAATTTCTCAAATTGTTTTCTTCAAACTTTTCCAAGAGATAGTCCTACTTGCGCTGTTTAATATGGCATATAGTTTATTTTAAGATATTCTTTCCTTTTTTCAAAAAAATACCCAGAGGTATTATTTTTGAAATATCTCTCACGCCGTTAATATTCAGATATCCAGAGATTAGTAAACTCTATTGCACTTTTGAGCTAAAGAACTTTAAATGACTTGAAGTTTTATGGAAACTCAAAACGTTTCTGTAAAAAAGAGCTCCAAATTTCGCGTTCATAGTAACGCTTAAACGCCATTTTCTTAAAAACGGCGTTTAAATTAAATTAAATTTTAAAAAGAAAATTGCTATATAGAACGAAGTTTTACTCTTCTTTAATATTCTTAAAGTAATATTTTGCTTCTAGCTTTGTTTTCTATTAGAAAACCGAAAATTGAGAAAATGTTTAAAAAAAATATATTTTGGGCGGCGATAGATGGCAGCTGGCAAGAGGATGGAGCAAGACCGTAAAGCCAGTCCAAGCCAAGGAAATTAGAAAACTACTACGAGAAAGTCTGTGCCATTCTGCAGCACCACTAGTTTGATATGGTCACATAAATTGTATTTCTTTTGTCTATGATATATGCAAACTTCAAATTTTATTCCGCTTAACATTTTATATAATAATGTTTATGTGATTGAAACTGATATGGAAATTGAAAATATTGTAATATTTGTTCTTATAATTATCTATATGAAGATGTTAATGTACTGTAAAATATCAAGTTACAAGTTTATTTATAAGTATTATTTACGTGTACACCTCTTGGACATTGGTCGGCGTGAAGATGGAGAGAGATAGGAGGCTTTGAAATGGTAGACGATAAAATAAGTTCGAGAGAGGAGGTTTCTGGCTGTTTTAAAAGTGGGATTAATGTTTAACTGCAATAAGAGTTGTGTAATAGAATGGTATTTGCGACAAGAAGCGAGACGGGAACTTCGATAAGTTAAATTGGGCGCTGAAGTTCGCGAGGAAGAACCTGGCGTAATAAATGTGAATCCGTTACATGCGAGAAGAGGGCAATTTATGCATTGACTAGTTAAATGTCGCGTCGCCGACGGTGTAAACTGTTTTAAAAGTATTTTCATGTGTTGAAAACTTCATACTTTATTTCTTTCATGCGTAGCTTTGCTCAAATATGTTCTTACAGTATCTGGTATTGGACCTACCAATGAATCGTAGAATCTGATAATGCTATATTCCCCTTCAAAAATTCCGAACATTTAATGGACTTGTATGTTACCTCCATACGGGATATGAAAATTATAACTGCCGTAAAAAATACTTGAATGTATTGATGATGTGTATAGAGTTTAGTACAGAAACATTTGTTACGATTGGAAATATGTACAATAATACACAAGGATCACCTGTAAGCTGTTCTTCTGGGGTATTATCTAATCCTAATATAAATCCATTTTCAATTAGTTTCGAAAATTATGCCGCAAAATCTTCTACAACTACATTTTTCCTCCCCCAGATTTCCATATTTTTCTCTCATAATTTTTGAAGAGATAAAAACTCAACCTAATTTTTGTTCACTTCCACTTGTGCAATGGCTCTATTAATCGTTTTGTTCGCGAATATGCAAATAAACATTACAAGGCGACTGTTTTGTAAGTTTATGTGAACAAAGTATCAGTTAAGTTTAAAAAGAAGAAGTTGTAGGTCACAATCATTTGAAAATCGGTATTTGTATACTTAGTAAAGTAAAAGTGAGAAATAAAACGAAACATCTTTCATTTATTCTCTAACATTACTCACAGTTGTTTTCTCCGTATTCACTTGAAATTCTTCAAATTTAATACGTTCCAAGGCAATACTGTTTGTAGGTCCTACAAATTTATTTTAAAAAAATATGGCATTAGGTCTACGAATAAAAATTGAAATATATGCCGCACGCTTTCACTTGTTAAAATTAACTTCACTTGTTCGCTTAAAGATGTCACCATCAGTGTTGCCAATTTCGTGAAAGAAAATTATTTATGGTGTATTGAGCGAAACATTTATTTGGGCACTGGAGTTCAATCAATGTCACCTACATCGATCTATTTAGGTGGCGATGCTTTAAATCCCGGCATACTCACGTAGATGGCAGCGCTAAAATACGTTTTTGAAAACTTCTTTGAATGTTCTGGCCGGATCCGAAAACCAATTATCTGTTCCCCATCAGGAAACCGAGACGCGTCGAATGACACCTCGTATGTCTCAATTGGTGCAAGGGAAGTGGTATAGTCGTGAGTGACGGAACCACAAATTCGAACATACGCACATTCGAGGAGTTACTGAAATACTGCATAGGGATAATAAACTGAAAGGGAGAGCAGTGCTATTAGTGCAGGGAAAAACATAAACTGTTGGGAATAGTAAATGAAAATTATAATGTAGTTTCTTGTTTGTTTGTTTTTTCAATTTTCATGTTCATGTAAATGAATAAAATTAGTATAATTTTGTTTGTTCTGCACAGAAGCTCATGATATTTATTTTTAAGAATAGAAATTTTATTAAATGATCATTTACCATTTTTTCACGATTTTGTCTAATGTTTTCAGCATGGAGACATTCCGAAGTACAATATGTCCTGGAAATGGGTAAATGGGATTATTTTGGTGATATATTCAAGGGGAAAACTCGGGAATATTTATAAAATAATATTTCGGTACGTCACAGTACTGTTGCAGCTAGTGTCACTACTTACCATTACGGAAGTTTTATTCTCATTGTATAAGTTTGTTATATAATTTTGACATATTTGTATTACCAGTGCTTTTTTCTAATTAATGTATATGCTTTTAGATTTTAGATTTTTGTCAATGCCCTCGGCCTTCAGCCGCCATCATAATTGAGGTTTTGGAGTTTACTCAATCGCTTAAGGCGCATGCCGGGAGGGACCCTAGTTTGCTCTCCTAGAAGTAAAGCTAAAGTTCCTGCCCCCTCGATCTTCTTCATAGTATAAGAAATAATGTCAATATTTAACATGGTTAGGCGGAAGAGTAGGCCTAATGGCCTGAGCCTCGCATCTAATAGACAATTTTATTATTATTATTATTATTATTATTATTATTATTATTATTATTATTATTATTATTATTATTATTATTATTATTAATACATTAATAGACACCGTGGATAATTTTGTAATTAATATTCGTCGAGACATTTGAAAACCCTCTAGAATATGACACTAAGTATGTTCTTAGAAAATTAGTACGAAACGAAATAAAAAGTCTGCCCTTTTCAGCGTGAGATAATACGTAAAGCTAATGAGCTCGGCCAATCTGACATTTCACGCCCCTGTGTAAGAACAAACATTCAAACGCTGAACGTGAACCACGGATAGTGATTCTCAAACAATTTCTGGCGTCGTTGTGACCTCGTAATTGTTTCTGACAATGCCGCTTCTGTAAACCAGATCGATTGCTTTCTGTTCTCCATTAGACTCCGACACGCATTAACTTGCTATTCATAAGAACTATGCATATGCATCATAAATAGGTGCTATTATTGTGAGTGAATGTGGTACCCATGCACGGAATAATATTCCTTTTCAAACCCGACCAAATGGCATTTACATATTTATATGGAAAAACAGTGATGTAGCAAAACTACCCACTGGAATGTAAAGTTCGCTTCAATCATAATAAATAAAAAATATCTCATAACAAACTGAAACAAGACAACCCTTGCATACAAGCCAGTAGAGTCTCATTTTTCTCCTGGATATCTGAATTCAATATCAGGCTACATCACATGTAATTAGCATGGAGAAAAACAATAATGGCGTGATAGATTTAAAAATTACAATCCTACAATTTTACAGTCATATTAAAACTAGTGGTGCTAGAGAATGGCACAGACTTTCTCGTTGTCAATTTTTCTAATTTCCTTGGTGTGGACTGGCTTTACAGCCTTGCCTCATCCTCTTGCCAGCTGCGATCTATCGTCACCCAAAGTACATTTTTTGACATTCTCCTAACTTTTTGGATAGTAGAACCGAAATATTACTTCAAGAATATTAAAGAAGAGTACAACCTCGTCATAAGTAGAAATTTTCATTGAAAAATGTGAAGCCTTTTTAAGAAAATGGCGATTAAGCATTACTGAAAATGCAAAAATTTAAAGATGCTTTTCACTGAAAATTTTTGAGTTTTCGAAAAACTTAATTTAACGTCATTTAAAGAACTTCCACTCACAAATGCAATAAAGTATACAAATCGGTGGAAATTTGCATATTAACGGCGTGAGAGAAATTTTAAAAAATTACATTCGTGTAATTTTTGAAAAAACAAACGAATACACAAAAATGAACATCATGCTACATTAAACAGTTCAATTAGCACTATCCGTACAAAAAGTTTGAAAAAAAATTTTGAACCGTTTTTGAGAAAATGGCGTTTTTATTTTAATTTAAAGAAAAAAATTAACATTAAATTTAGCTCAGATTTGTTTTCTTAAATCTATCCCTAGCGTCCAATCCGACATTTTCGACCAATCTAATCGATTGGTCGAATTCTACATTTCTAGGCTCAGAAATAGAATACTGTTGTACTGGTCTCTTAGTTGTATTGCTAGCCATGTATGATGATTGGAAAAAATTCAATAATTATTGTAAAATTATATTTGAAGACTTCTCTCTGAAATTTTGAACTGTACGTTTATTGCCATCTGTTATATTATAACTTGCCGAATAAGATAAATTCATTTTTGAAAAATACTTTGTTCATGAAAAATGAGAGTATTCTTCGCTGTTACGCCAAGCTCTTTGCAAACAACAGCGTTCTTAGCAAAGCTAAAATGGTAACATAATGTATTTTTTCGTGCATCGAAAGCTAGAACGTAATTACATCCAGAATTACAAGCAACGAAATATGAAGAATTACGCGTGTTTCTCTCTTTTGTGTTTTCATCTTCTTCGCGAATTTTCAATTTCGGAATGTAAACGCTTGAAATGAGTCAGGTGATGTTTACCCAACCAGGTTTCATATTTCACTGGAGTAAATATTCAGCTGCATTTAGCATATTTACTATCTCGTTTACAGTTGTTATTTACCCTCAGTCTTCTTCCTCTCAATTTTGGTATCTCCCCGAAGATTAAAGTCAAAGCTGTGAATTCATAATGAAGAATCTCTAAACAACTTAAAGAGATAAACCCTTTTCTGATGAATTTAGTTATTGTAACGCTTCACTTTTAGAACTTTATTAAACGTGTTCCCGCATTATGAGTATGTATATTAAGCGCAGACTCTGAATGCTTCCCTTGTAGAAACAAATGGTTCTCGAAATCAATTAACTAAATTAATAACGTTATTTGAGCATTTCTTGACTACCAAAAGTTAACTGATAAAGATCGGTTTAAAAAGTTTTAATAGTATGTTTCAAATAAAACGCTCCATTAGTAATCGACATTCTTTAATTGATTTATTTAAATCTGAACAACGTTGGATGTGCAATCATGAAAAAGTAAGCGTTTTATTTAAAAAGAGAATTACTATATTTTTCTGGAGGCTCTCCGTACCATCAGCAATGACATATTTTACTCATATATGCAATGCAGAATACTATCGTATGCAAACCCATTCTTTACATTCACGAACGTATTTCGACCCGTCTCAACATGCGAATGAAACATCCAGCATTTGATACTCATATTTACAAGTTAACAGCAGATCGTCCATTTTTTTAAAATCCGGGATTAAAGAGCGCTCAAAAAGAGCGGATTCGCGTAATCTGCCCGGCGCGCTGCCCACCTCGCCTCGCCCGCCGGTATCTGTTCGGGGCCTAATGGATTGCGCGCGTGGCTGCGAAAAAGAAAATCGCGGCGCGCGGATTGCGGGAGCGACGCGGCAGCGGCGTCGCACTGCAGTCGACCGCGAGAGCCCCGCACTCTAACGGCCAATTCGGCAGCGGCGCTACAGCGCGGTGCGGCGCGTGGCATGGCGCGGGGCGCGCAGAGGCAGGGGTAACCGCGATCCGGGTGAAGAGCAGGCGGCTGCCGCTGCGGCGGCTAATCGGGTTTTTTATTGTTCCGTTGCCTCGCGGCGAAACGGGAGAGTTCGCTCCTGGATATGAATGAACTGTTTGCGGAATCTCCTCACGATTTCGGTGGCATTTCGTAGAATCAAATGTTAAGAATTACAGTACCTTTATACAAAACATCACTGGTTTGATTCATTGATTAGTGATTCCAGGCGCGTCAAATGCTAAGGTCATTCGTTCCGTAAGTGTAGTACATTTTGGCGTGATGTGAGGGTGATCCTTCCTCACAGTACCTTAGTTACTCACAGTTCCTTACAGTACCTTTATACAAAACATCACTGGTTTGATTCATTGATTAGTGATTCCAGGTGCGTCAAATGCTAAGGTCATTCGTTCCGTAAGTGTAGTACATTTTGGCGTGATGTGAGGGTGATCCTTCCTCACAGGATGGCAAGAACCGACGCTGACCTACATGTCGGCGGGTGGTGTTTCCCCCCACCAGATATCTCCCACCAGCGGGGCCCCGCCCCAACCTGGACAAGCTCTAAGCACCTCACAAATCTCCAGGCATGTGTAGTAATGTAGTGCATGTAAGTGTAAACGAGTGTAAGTAAGAGTGAAGATAAGTCAAGGAAGAGGAAGGAAAGATCGCACATAGCCTCTGGCTGGTTTGTAAGGATACTGCTCGGGCATTCGCATAGTGTTGATAGGAGAAACTACGTAACACGACCAATCAGAGTAGCCGGACGCTCCTCCAGACAGCGAATGAATTCGGCTTAGCTATGTACATAGTGGGTCTCCGGTCAGAGGACTGTAGAGGCATCAATCGATGTCCTGAGACACCTCTAAACCGGTTTCAAAGAGTTTCGAATACTAATATTATATATAATAGGTTTCCTGTACACATTTAATAATATTTGTGATACATTTAACACGCAAAATTCTTTTTTTCATGATGGCACTTAATCATCACACAGATTTCGAAAAGTCAAGCCCTTACTTTTGACTTTTTTGCAGTTGTTACACTCGTACATAATAAAGACTTACCAGTGACTCCAAGAATTTGCAAGCATATGCTCCCACATGAAAAGTCGTCATTCAAACGATGAGTGACAAACGGAGTGTTTAAGCTTCCAAAGAAACAACACGCAGAGAAGGGCGTATTTCCCTTCGAAATCCGTCTCACGTCGGTATTTTTCTACTGAACATCTATAATGTCTCAGAATAAATGGTACAAACTTCGACGTTATGTAAAGTGGTTAACGAAGTTTAGAAGGACACGTGCCAGCGCTTATTCGGGATGTGCTGCCTACCAAATGTCAGTTGTGTCACTTCGTTATATGAAATTTGCCACTAAACGTTCATGTCAAAAATGGATAATCTTCTACTCCCTGATGTGACCTATTAGTTTGTAACAATTACTCTGAGACACCCGTTCAGGAATCCGCAACCAAACGTACAGATGTAATGCGCAAGAATTTCAATGATCAAATACACTAAATTCATGCGATGACTCGTCTGGAATTTCAAGTGCATATGAACATAAAAATACATTCGCTACTCAACTTGTAAAGAATTGAAGCGGCCTGTAAAAGATGAACAAGCTTGTCTACATATAATTTTACGTCATCATTACATTTTTTCATCATTTCCGATAATTTACCTCAGAGAGATCACTGTCTTCCGTAGTGATGACTGTCATGACAGACGTCGTTGTAATCAATAGCATAATTTACTTACTGTACTTTTCCAACCAGGGTCAAAAAATGTCGTCGTAACAATCAATCCGCATTTATAACCACTGTCGCTCTAAACGAAATCCACAGTACTTATGTGCTTTTTTCGATTTCGGCCAGCGTGCGACCACCCTTAATTTTGCTTATCCCCAGCAATATTTTCGAATGACAAATTTTACTCTTGGTAGTTTGAATTTTTTGAGTTCGTTATAAAGGAAGTATGAATTTGGCTAATTCCCAAATTAGTCGGTTAATGTTCACATTATCACAAATGGTTGGATTAAGACCCAAGTAGACAGTTTTGAAGTATACTTCGCTCTTAAGCGGGAAGAAGTTGGCATTAGCCAACACGAGGATGTTGAGGGTAGTGAAGTGCAAAAATAACTTTTGAAACTGCTGGTGGGAAGTTTCGAAGACTAGACAGAGACAATGTGTGTAGTTCCACTGTGTCAATCGATATTAATACCCAACCTCCCCACACTCTGCACCTGAACACACTTCCGAGTTGGCGATGACGCTCTGTCCTTGGCCATTTCCATAAAACCACCTTGAATCCGTTCAACACATCATTCCAACTTATTTGTTACCAACTACTTGCGGACGCACACAACATCCCATACCCAATCATGTTACCATCGTTCTACGGTTTATTAATTTATTTTACGCCAAAAAAAGTTAAAACCAGTGTGACGTGCTACGGGGAAAAGTGTATTCTGTGTACTTTTCTTAATTCTGGTATCCCTAACCTTAGCCATATTCAAGTGGAATTCTGAATACAGAAAGAAAGAGGCGATTTTGGCAAGAATTGTTAACCAAATAATCGCTCTGATGTAATAGAATATATTTTCAAGGGCAAATCAGCTATAGATTTGGGCTCTTATCCCTCATCATGTTCTTCATGAAGGAAAATACTTCCCGGCGCGTCAACATGGAGAACGATAATTTGAATAACATTTCCCACTGAATTCTAGAAGACGTGCATAGGTATTGAAGTTACATTTATGTCCAGGAGCAATACAAGGGAGCCACCTCAGCATTCGCTCAAAGAATCAGGGAAACTGGACGAAAAAATTGATCGAGATGGGGTCATTGACCCAGAAGCTGCGGTACAATGCTTGTTACATTCTTAGTAATTAACGAATGGCTAGTACCAACATTAGATTAAGTCCAAAATGATTCGTTCATCGTCACTTCAACAGTTTTAACCCCACTGTCGCTAATGTGCGAATCAACCGGTTACTCTTAGCATTGGCCGTTTTGCGCATGTAAATTATAAATCGTTATTTATATTTATTATAGGCGGTGCAATATTCTGCGGAACTACAAAACAGAATCTTTTGATTTCGTCCCGTCTCTCCTTCGGCACTCCGAAGATCTTCATTTAACGTCTTTTTACATGATTTGATCTGGATTTTTCCTCTTGATACTTCGCGCAATGCCACATTTTATTATCAGTGGTGCAAAGAATTAATGAATCCAGTAATTTGCTCTTGCTGCGGCATTTAGTAAGAAATTGACATATACCGAATTCTTTTTTAATCCGGTATCTTCTGAACGTTAATAGATTTATTTCCTTTTTAAAATAAAAATTAGGATATTCCATCCATTGAAAATTTTTCATCTTCACAGTTATTTTTCTAGCATGTTTTGATATATATCCGTTCTAGGAAAATAATTAAATAGTTGAGGGCTTTAAGAGAAAAGGAATGTCTCCGCTTCTGGATTCGATAACATGGCGGTCCGGGACACGACATGCCTAGAGACTTTTTACCAAAATGCTCCTGATATCCAGCAAAGATGGACAAATGGGAATGACAAAAGTCGTTTTGTGGCATGACACATACCGATAGTTTTTGATCTCCACAAAAATATAATATTTTTAACATATAATCCAACTGTTATTTGACTCTTCCAAAAAATCAACGATACTGTAAGGCGCGCAGGAAAGGGAGTCGAACTCCTCCGAGGTCTTTAAATGACGCATGTTCTGAAAACACAAGCACTTCCGGGGTCTTTACTTCGATTTTACTTATACCTATTAACAATTTGTTAGCGAGATATTGATAATTTAAGTAGTAAGACAACCTACTCTATAAATCCGTAAAGCTGGAAACAACAAGCTCATGCAGCTGTAATGGTTCTTGAATAGAAATGCATCGCTGCCTTCTCTTAGGACACACTTACACTAACATACACTACCACATATTTCGGGAGACTGGACGGGAGCTTAGAGCTTGTCCCGGCTGGGGCGGTGCCCACCCGGAGGGAGAGTCCTGGTTAGGGAGGAAAACCCGCTAGACGACGGTAGGTCGGCGCCGGATTTCGCCATCCAGCGGAGGAAGATCACCGCCATCTTCCGAAGAAAAAGCATGCACTACACTAACGGGACTAATGACCTAAGCTGTTGACGCACCCGGAGTCACTAATCAACCAACCAACCAACCTTCTCTTAGGATAAGAGAAATGCCAAATCAACCGGATATTTCTAACTCCATTTTCTATGATATCTTCTTGCAATAAACTGTTGTCATTGAGAAATTATTAAAATAAATTATAACAGTGTACATAAAAGTAACCTCTCCATTGGGAATGCTTATTTACATTTAAAATACAACCACTGCGATTTTGTAAAACGAGTTAAGCAAACAGACAATATATGTGAAAATTTTAAAACAATAAATATATTTTATATCAACAGAGCTTCTGAGTTAACAAAAGAGTTTAAAATATTACATTGAAACCTTCGTCAAGTAGATAATTAAATTACCAACAACTTTATAATGCTTACTAAATAATAATCACCAACACCAAGTCCTATTTTCGTTGCAGAATAACGGGCCACATACTTCAGTCGCTCATAAAATACTCCCTCTGCGCAGATTTAGGGCTGGATTTAGGGCAGGAACGCTGCTAGGAATGCAGTCTGCGTGCGGGAGGTAAAATAATTCACCGGCGATTAAGCTCTCCGCTATCCATGGGTTTTGTAAAAGAGCTCAGCTATGCAGCACTCACGACTTCCATCCTGTGTGAACTCTCCTAATAACTCTGAGCAGAGAAAAGTTCCGAAAAAATTGCACTTTAGAAAAGGTGAGAAATGATTCAATAGAGAGAAGAAAAATATTTTGTTTGGATTTCAAACTTTTTTAATTGCTACATTGAATTAGACCTAATGCTTTCAAGCCGAAAGATGGTACTGAACGTAAAGATCGTAAAGAACGACCAAAACTCCGTTTTGGACGTTTACATCTTGTTTATCACTAATCAAATATCTCAATTTCAGTAACGCACCGACAAGAGACGATGATTGATGCCTCCACAGAAGGTCACACTTAATCCTTGGAGAAACCAATGTTCCAAAAATTGATTTATAAATTTATAAAGTGGTACTCCTGTTCTCAAATTAGCGGGTAAATGTTCACACTATCCAAATTGGGTGGATAATTTGAAGTAGAAATATTTTCAAAGCCGATCCTGGTGGCCGAAATTGCTAAGGGAGTAATGCCGTGGCCATCTCGCGGGTTCGAGTCCCGCCTCGGGCATGGTTGAATTTGTGTTCGTCCATTCACCCCTCATCAATAACATATCACTTCATTCAATACACATATATTCATAACGTTAAATCAATAGTGGTCGCTAATGACCTCGCAGTTAATGCGACCTTACATAAACAAAATAGTTTCAGAGCACATTTCGAACTTTATCCGGATGTGCTTGATATTAGGCCAACATGAGATAGGCGAAGCACGTTACGGTGGCGAGGCATAGGGATCAGACTGCTGGTGGAAGTTCCTAATCCTCGACGGAGACAACGTGTGTAGCTTCGACTTCTACTGCATTGGCATTAGCACCAAATCTCACTCTACCCGTCAACTGAGGTTTCGCTAAGCATTCCCGAATTGACAACGCGGCTCCGGCCTTCCACCTTTGCAATTTACATAATACATTGAGTAAGTGTAACCCATAATTTCCTCTGCCAAAATACTTCTTGTGAACTTTTAAGACGCCACATACTAGGGAAAGTATTTTAATTAAGCCAGCGTCCTGTGGCTGATACCCACGTTAACCGGATGAAGCCACAATAATACAGCTTGTGGACACCATTTGGTGAATTTGGTGAATGAGGGATTTAATACTGCTGACTTCATATTTTGGTCTTTAGCCGTCACAAAATCATTACTGTTAACAAATTATCAACATTCATTACGGTAAAAAGTTTCTTATTTTTTTACATTAAAAAAAAACAATCAAGACACGATCTTTCGATGCGTATTAGAACAAGAATATCGCACGGGCTCTCGGCGAAATATCACGAGAAGAACATTGCTTTTCACAGGTATGCTATTCAAGTAAGAAAAAAGACACCCCTTGAAATGCAATAGATTGCAAACATGGATAAAGTTCCACCTACGTTTAATTTTCCAGGAAATAGATCTGTCGCTCAAAAAGGTGCAAAAAATGTTACTATTAGAACTACTGGGCATGAAAACACACCTCACACTATTGTACTAGCTTGCTGTGCAGATACAAAACTGCCTCCAATTTTTTTCAAGAGAAAAACATTGCCCAAGGAAAAGCAGCAAACAGGTATTCATGTTCATCTGCAACAAAAAGGCTGTATAGATGAAAATTTGAAGATATGGCTTAATAAAGTGTGAGGGAAAATGCCAGGAGCTCTTTACAAAACAGCTTTGTAAGTTCGGGACCAATTTCTTGTGCATTTGACTGATTTCATCAAACAAAAATTAACCGAAATGAGAATTGAAAATGCAGTTATTCCAGCAGAACTCGCATGTAAATTGCAGCCAAACGACGTATCTTAAACAATCCTTTCAAAGCATTTATGTGCGAGGAATGGAATAAATGGATAATGGCACCAAGACAAGAAATGACGTCAGAGGGGAAACTGAAACATCCGTACATAACTCAAGTCTGTGAATGGGTTACAACAAACCAAATGACGGAGTGGTAAAGAACAGTGAACGGTGAAAAAAGCGAGTTCTGACACTGGGGCTGGTAATATCAAAATAGTTGCACCTTCACAAGATGTTTAAACCTAAATATCCTTGTGCATAAAGCCTACCTATCGTAAGCCATCAACATTTGTACAATTTTTACAAAAAGAATGGGAACGATTACTTGCCTATTTAATTAAAAATAAAAAAGCGGGCTCTAGCATCTGATAATAAAACTGCACATTTGCGAGAGACACATCAGAACTTCGAATAATTTTTCAAAAAAGGTAGAAACTGTGGATTTAGACAAAAAATACTCCAGGGAAACAACGAATTGGGACCATTGGGTAGAATCCCGCAAAATACATTTTCTTCCCGCAAGTCGACGATTTTTTTCGCTCGTTGCAATGGGTGGAATCCCGCCAAATAAGGCATCCCTGGTTAAACCTTCCTGGAACAATGTTGACTCCAAAATTCTTGTGAATTCTTTCAAGAAGTGCGGCAAGAACAATTCCTTGGATGGCGCTGAAGATTATTGTTTAAGAACAGCTCAAATTCTTCAAGAGACAGTGACTCCAACCAGGACTGATGTGTAACCTAGCACTGAATTTACCTAGGCAAGAATTTACAATTTCAGTGGGGCCTACGTGTAATATAGGTTTGTTTTTGGTTGATTAGTGATTCCGGGCGCGTCAACAGCGTAGGTCATTAATCCCGTAGTGTATGTTTTTTCCTCGGGAGATGACAGTGCTCTTACCCCGCCGGATGGCGAGATCCGACGCCGACTTTCCATCGGTTAGTGGGGTTTTCCCCTAACCAGGAATCTCCCACCAGCGGGGCACCGCCCCTGCCGGGACAAACGCTAAGCTCCCGGAATATGTGGTAGTGTAGTGCATGTTAGTGTGTGGGGGTGTGTGTAAGGGGAGAGGATGGGACAAGGAAGAGGAAGGAAAGATCGCAGGCGGTCCGTGGCCCGTTTGTTAGGGTACTGCTCCGGTATTCGCCTGGTGTTGATCGGAGAAACTACGGGAAACTACCTATCAGAGTAGCTGACCGCTAAAATTTTCCTCCAGACAGCGACTGAACTCGACCTAGCTGAAAAGCTAGTGTCGAAAATCCTGCCGCCCTCAGGACTCCCGGACCTCCCGGTCAGAGGCGCTGCAGTGACATCAGTTGATGCACTGTAATATTGGTGTATCTTAACAAGTAGCTACTCTTATGTACCGATTGTACCGATTATACTGATCTTTTTCATATAATCTGTAAATATCTTTTTAAATTACTTATTTAGCTATAAAGATACATGTTTATTGTATTTTAAAAACTCATTCCTTATAAAAAATAAAATTCCCATTACTTACAAAAAAATAAAAATCAAGTATAAAATTTAACATTAAAGAATGAAATCCATCTTGAAAAGAGGGGTGCGTCATATACACCGGTAAGTACAGTACATTGTATTCATGTTTATTTATTGATCTTTCCAAAGCTAAACAATTTAAGTGTTTTGAAGAAGAAAAATTAAGATGTATTTTTAATAAATCATTCAATGAATTGGGTACACCTCATTGCAAATATTTTTAAAAAGTACATCCAACTTACGAGATTTCTCGGGTAGTTCTTTAGTACTAGCATCCTGCCAAAGTGGACTTCAGTCCTTTTCCAATACTCCGTTTTATTTTTTCTGTTTACAACTTCATCCTTACGACGCCTCGTACGACAGTTACTGCTTCTCTCTACGAGCAATATATTTCTAAACTCTCTGACCTTTTCAATAAATCGTTTTCGTAACGGTTTACTTCGTTGTGCGCTTCAAATGACGCTTCAAATAAAAAGAGCTAATTTATATGTTTAATATATATGAATCTTATATGTACTATATATTTTACAATAATTCCGGTAAATGACTCAACGTGCGAGAGAACTATACCATCTGAAAAGGGCAAAAAGGCGCAATAGTTTCGTGGTGAATTCAAAATTTCGAGAATAATAAGGAATTCTATGAAAGTGTTACTTTTAAGGTTGAAGAACCTAACATCCACATGCAAGCAATCTCTGAATCACAATTTCACTTAAGTTAAGCTTAAAAAGGCCGTTTGTCTTTTACTTTACTCAGAGAACTTTATTCAGCGCATCATTTATTTTATTACTCCATTTATCAGTGGAGATTTATTACGTTAAAGCAGTGTTCCACAGAGAGCTATGTATAATTCTGCTGGTGACTGAAAAAGAAAAAACCGTTAATTTGCATTATTATAAATATTATTGTAATCACATCCTGAAACTGTTGCGTTACCTAAATACACAACTCAATTTTATGTTTCTTCTTAAACTATTGAATATGAAGGAGTTCAGATTAACATTATATGTAAAAGGTTCATCATATGTCAAATGGTCTAGGGCTTCCAGCGCGACCATCTCGTATTTCAATGCAACTTTGTATGCTGTGTCCCACATGTATGGAATAGTTTTCGAGTTGTAGATATAATAATAATAATAATAATAATAATAATAATAATAATAATAATAATAATAATGAATACTTGAAAAGACACGATAGGATGTGTAGATTCCTCCATTGACATATCTGTACCGCCCTTCAAGTTCCATGCACATGCTCCAAGTAGCATGAACACTCACCAAAATCGGTGACGTCTGTTGAACTATGTTCCTCACTGTACGGCCAACAAATTCAAACAGATTACACAAGAGCGGCAAACAATGCGGATATTGTAATTCGGGACTTGGAAAAAAAATCGTGTCTACTTGTAGTGTGTCTGTGTGCCTTGCTGTCTAATCGGTGTAACCAAGGAGATAGAGAAACGTTTAAACTACAAGAGTTTGGAAATCGAGATCAGCCGAATATGGGGTGTACAAGCATAGATCTTCCCGATAGTTATCGGAGTTTTGGCATTTGTTCCGCAAAATTTGTGTAAGAACTTGACTAAACTTCCAGGTCATTCAAAATACTGGGAAGTGCAAGACTTTGCTTTATTGGAAACACTCCACATTTTGCGCAAAGTATTGTAGAGTCACCGACAGTCCCTAGATCTGCTCATTTGGAAGCTATTTGCAACCTGGAATATATTTTATATTCATCCGAGTCATAACAACTTTAGTCGTGAAGTAGGTATAATAATAATAATAATAATAATAATAATAATAATAATAATAATAATAATAATAATAATAATAATAATAATAATAATAATAATAATAATAGTCTACCTAGGGAGTACAAGGCCTTGACGTTGGTGGAGGAACTTGTGTGCCCCCGTGAAACTGACAGCTATGCCGGCGGTCGCCGAACAGGTCGAAGGGGAGGAGCCGGACGAAGAAGTACTCCGGAAGAGTACCTCAACGCCGAAAGAAGACACCGACATTAGAAGAGGGCCACAAGATATCTTCGGTGAAGGTGAACTTGAGCAAGATAGTGTGAGGCGCCCTGAGAGGTAGATGGAACCCATAGCCAAAGTGAAGGCAACCAACCATCAAGGGGAAAGCCCCCGACGAAAATAAGCAGGGCAGAATGCTTCAAGTATGCCACCCCGATGTCTGCCTACTTAGCTGTGGGCTGGTAACTCACTCTAAGGAATAATAAACTACTTGCAATCTCCACTATAAGCAGGATGACAACCAATGTATACCAAGGAAAGTAGAAAAGTGTGTGCACATTTTCAAAATTCTGTGATCCTTACACCAAGTCATATACTACTTGAATTTTCAATGAATGAAGAGGGAAAAAAGCAGGCTCCCATGTAATAAGAATCTATTTTCAAGGACAAATAAACAATACATTTTGGGCTCTTATCCATGTTGTCCTTCGGAATAATACTTCCTGCCGCAACAACATGGAAACGATAATTTGAATAACTATATTTCCTATTGAATTCTAGAAGACGTGCACAGATAATGAAGTTACATTTATGTCCAGAAGCAAAACAAGGAGCCATCTCAGTGGATCAATGGATCTGCACGAAAAACCTGATCGAGATGGGGGTCATTGACCAGGAGGTTGCAGTACAATACTTGTTACAAGTTGTTTACATTTATAGAGTCCAAATGGTAAATGATGCGTTACATATCACTGTTAAAATTAATGTTGTTGAATGCTCCCAAAGCAAACTCTGAGGCAATGTCATTGAGTTCTAAAAGTACAACGATGTTATGAAACTATCTCAAAAGTACATTCCGCTTGTGGACATTGACTACTACAACCGTCTATACAGAGAATAAAAACCTAAAAGAAGAAACTGAAACAGACATAAACGTGTCGTACAATGACTAACATTTGTTTATGTATAAAATTAATATGTTCAAAAATTTCTTCAAAATTCTCTTGTTGCATTTTACAACTTTAAAGTTAAATGTTTGTTACTATGTGTCAATATAAACCATGGATATAAATAGTTCATATGCAATTATTCTTGCTTGAACTCAATGTGGGAATTTTTAGTGCAAGAACCATATATAACCAACGCGTATTTATCTAATTATTACCTATTTCATTTCTGCGACCCACCCGTCCGACTAGCTCAGAATGGGGGTTTTCTGGGTGGACGCAAACAAAAAAAATTTTATAAGAAGAATGTCGGGGTTCAGGGTCGTGCAGAACGTTGTGGATTGGATGCAATTACTTAAAAAATACAAGGAGAATCACTTTTCACACACTCAAATATATTCTATAAAAGTTTTGCTGTTATTACAATTACACAAACCAATCAGAAGATAATTTAAATACACACTGATCATAAATTGCTGAAAGGAAAAAAAACACAAAACACACTAGTCACTATATACAAGGTTTCTTACTCTCTCTCTCTCTCTCTCTCTCTCTCTCTCTCTCTCTCTCTCTCTCTGAACATTCAATTACAGTTACTACTTTCTTCAATCATGAGAAAGGTTTAGAAATGTTTACTTTTTACAAATTAACAAATTCTACTTAAAAATCAAGTCTGACAATTCTGAATTGATCTTGTTCGTAATAAATTACTCTCTCTCTCTTTCAACAAAACAATTCTGAGAATATCTGTAACTGATTACTCCTTCATTTTCTAGTTTTACCAGTTATAACTGTACATTTCCAATTTTCTTTTGAAAGAAAAGATTGATTCTTTACTCGCGTGCTAGGGGTGGAAAGAAATTGTAATTATACTTTTCTTATCGTTAAGTATGACAAATACGCCTCCCCCCTCTTTTCTACGCCAAGACTGCAACCTAAACTTTCCTTCCAATATCTAGAAACTGTTCGCTAGGCACGACCTTACGTTTTCGCTTCTCGGGTGCGACGCGAAGCTCCCAGCGGCGTGGCCTTGAAGTAACCAACCTCGGTCTGAGGACGCCGTCCCCTCCACAGAACTGCTCGCTCTTCCGTCGAAGTCTCGTTGTTCACCAGCACGTGCCCACCGTCTCGTATTCAGTTGAAACTCTTTTCGTATGCTCAGATAGAATTGTATTGGCGACGAATTCTTTTAAATTGAGCACTACAGATTTACAAGAGCCACTATTACGACGATAAACGAAATTAACGAGAGAAAAAATAAACTGAAAATAAAAGAAACGAATTCATTGGTTAGTTCATGCCTATTCATTACTTCTCTTATCACTTCTCAAATTGCAAAATCAAAATGTTTCACTTCGTCTCTTTCTTTGAGAATACGTTTATATCAATTGTAAGGAGATAATTACCTCTTCTAGTCTTCTTGAAGAGTTTTTCATAGAATGCCTTCCTGTAGTCCGTTGCAGCACAAGTTCCCGTCTTGTGGTCGGCACGTCCGAACTGGTCCGCTGTTGTCTAGAGAAAGAACGACTTTTTCTCCGTCAACTACAGGGCTCTCCCGATCTAACGTGGCGATCTCTATTGATCTCTTTAGGTAATTGTTACCTTCTCATATCATTCCGCGTTGGCGCGCGTTCAAACAGCTGGTCTCTTGTTCAGGACATTAATGTGACCCGCTTTCCGAGGCTTCGGGGGAAACGGATGGTCACACTACTAAAGCTATTGCATTTAAAATTCGATGAAATGTTCACACTGTTACCTTCCTTTATTTCACACAAACAAATGCGATACATGTTATGCTTAAAATAATGTAAAATGTTTTTCTCATATTTTTTGAAATTTTACTTTTGATTATTATCTGGTTCTTGCACTCAGATCTTCAACTTATCTCTAGTAAGAAGATAGAGAGAGTAAAAGATTTTCTGTTGAAAATGTCGCCTTTTTTCGGCCTATAATAACTACAATTTCTCTTCTTACAAAATAAGGACGAGAAAGTAAAATGTCAGCCAGAATACATGCAACCCGGAATACATTACACATTCACCGTGCACTTGGAAATGATGCGACCTAGAGACTTCACGGATAATTTTAGCATACTCAAAAGATAACGAAATAATGGGCTGTAATCCACAAAATACTATTTTAAACCTTCTATTACAATTTTGGAGGTTTAGCTCTGAATTTTTGGAAGTTATAAAAGGGTGATCAAAAATGTGCTGTGCCCAAATCATCAAATTAAATCGACTATTTGATATCCTGTGCAATTTAATAGCATGTGTGTAAAACGTTCTGTTTCTTAAAGAGCGCTTGGCAATATTTATCAAGCATTGTACTGGTTGATGTAACGCATAAGATCTACTCTTTCGATGTCAGGTTCCAGTGTGAAACTCGTTTCACATTTAAAACGAGTTACAAACTGCGTAACGTCCACTAACTAATTAGATTGAACGTTTCTCTTCAATAAAACAATGAAAATCTCCTACCGGAATGAATAAACTGCTTTCCACGTAATTACATTTTCACTATATAACCAATATTCTCTCAATAACGTACCCCCAATGAATGGGGAATTGATTGCGAGAACAGAATAGTCTCCTCCACTGGAAATGAGAAAGTGAAATTCTGAGGAGCAGCAAACTTTACTGAACCAAACAAAAGATTTTCTAATCAAAACTGCGACCACAGGAGTATCAAAGAAACATCGCAACCACAGCAAATAGTAGCTGAGTTCCAGTGAAGCTTTGGCGGCGCTCGCAGCTGAGACTTTTTAGAATTCCTACATAGTCTCCCCCTTCTGGAGCGTACCATTCTACTGCTATTGTTTTCTCGTTACGTATGCGCTTTCATTATTTCACAGAACACAAACACAAAGTTTGCCTTTCAACAAAGGCCAGTTCTTCCAATTACAAGGCGAGGTTAACATTACACGCCACAACCGTATTTGTACTGGAGCTCGGCCCAAGGCAAATCGGCCGCCAGGCGCCGGCGACTGAGAGGACCCTGAGGACAGTTTCGCATGGGCGAATCTCGCTTCTAAGTCGATAGAAAGAGATACCAGGGGCAGATTCAAAAATTATTTCAGGGGTGTTGGGGCAACATCCTTTTGCACTCCTCCCCAAATAGATTCGTGCAAGAAACAAGGCAAATGTGTATTCCTTCTTGAAATGCCGTTAGCTCAGGCTTAACGGGAAATCTTTTTTAGAATGTAACGCAAAAAAGTGTGAACGTCTTTAAGAAATTGTGTAAAATTCTTTTGAAAAACTTAAAAGTTTAATTTGGGGAGAAATTTTTAGGGCGTCCTCCCAGTGGATCCGCGACTGATCGGTTTCGCAGTGGCTTACATTCTCTGAGTCTAGAGAAAGAGCAGAGAAAATAATACCCGTGATCGCTCATATTATCATACTAACTCTTTAATGTAAGCTTCATTTCTTGAACAAAGTCAATCGATTCTAATGTCTGTTGTCGATAATGTCTGTAGAGCATTTGTAATTTAGAATCATACATAATATGGAAATAAATAGCACATTGCATTCATCACTTTGAACCAAAGTGAGTTATTTCATGACATTAACGGGCCACAAAATTCTATAACTGTCAACTTTGTGTCATGTCTCAAGTTTTCATGCTTACACCACGATACGGTTTATACGTCATAAGCTAATTGGACACTACGGCTTATTTCGTAGAGCGCTGTCATTTTGCGGCAATTACATACATTTTGCCGGAATTACGGAACTGGGCGAATTACGATTTACTAAGCAAGTTTCAACAGATGTTACGCTTCAACCTCTGCCAAGTCAATACGCAGGAGAGAACGCTCTTTCTAAAACGCATGGATGAAAGTAGTCTTATTGCAAACCAGAGAACATTTTCCGATTAGGGCAACGGGTCTGGTCAGATTGCAATACGTGTGAAAAAGTGAGGCAAACTGGATAAGTTAGACAATTTTCCAATCTTCTCTGTTTTTTGCGGTAAACCTAATTTTCCAATTAGTTAAAATGTATTCATCGAATTGGAAGGGTAAAAGAAAAAAGTGAGTTAGTAAATATTTCATTGTAACAAAGAATAAGTTCCCAAATGTAATACAAATATTCTGGGAAACCGAAAAAATAATTCCAGATTTCAAGGAATTTCACTTACTGTTCGCAGTTGTGTTAATGAATGAGTGATATTATTGCCCTTTGGAAGTGATAACCGTAGTGCTTTTCTATCTTTGTTTCCAGATCAACAACTTTCTTCCAGGAGAAAAACCGTTACTTATAGTAAATGTTTTTCTCAGGAATGTCTGTTTACAATTTTGCTACAACAATATATCTTTGTAAAATAAATTTCAAAAATGTCTCATTTTGCATTTTCTTTATTAATAATAACATGAAATAAGCTGCCGTGTAGTGGTTCTTATTGATCCTTTTCAAGAGAAAAAAAAGCGTTCACCATTTCTGCATTTTTGAGAAACACAGACTCACAGTTACTCGAGACGGAAAAAAAGCAGAGAAAAAAGATATCAATGAAGCCACTATCCCGATCCAGGAACCCAGAGTATCTTTACCGGGTTCTGATACCCCTCCAATATCGACATAAGCCGACTTAATACATCGAGAATACGCAAAACATTGCGGAAAGGGAAAATTTTGAATAATGTCTTTCAACAATATAAATAAGCTTTCTACAGCGAATATTTTTTAGTTTTCAAATGTAAACCAGACTTTCTTGAGGCCTTTTATCAATATTCAGCAGATTAAAGTAAAGTAAAAGTAGAAATTCTAGAATTCAAAAAGTGATCCGGTTATTCTTTTCTCTCATCACATACAGTTTTTACGTTTATTTGATTTTACAGATTCTGTTTTTTTATTGTAATGTTTTACAATAAAGAAAACGAATCAATTCAATTTTCTACCACAATATGTAATGCTTGTCCCTCCAATGACTAACTTCTTAACCGAATTACTTAATTTCCGCTCTCAATACTGTTTTACATACCAAAAAATGGTAACTCTAAGGACATGCTCATAGAGTGTTGTTATGAAGCGCAAACATTAATTTTCTAAGTTATGAATTCTTCTCGATAAATCATTTATACCAATCCATTTAATGATCTGATACTATAACAATAACTAACTAAAACTGATTTCCGAGAAAACAATTTGAAGGCAAATTTTTAACTAGATCTCTCAACTACATTATTAGGATCACGCACTCACTTTTCGGTGATACATTTTTAACTTACTATAAGTTGTAGTAAATTTAGTAACCATACTTCAGAAAATGCAATCCCTTCAAATTTACGGCCGTATGTTCATGCTTAATACAATGATATAATGCTTAATATAATACTGATATTGATCCTTGTAATTCACCAGGTGCATCTGTGGGTCATGCTGAATACCCCGATAAACTTACTCCCCCGGTTGAAAATTGCGGTTCTGTTGCCATTGTTTTGGCGACTTGCCAATAAACGAGCTTGACTTTTATGGCACACCACTGATACAGAATTTACTTTGAAGAAACAATTTAGGAACATAAGAGAATAAAGTAGTTTTAATGGAAAGATCAAATTATGCGTTAGTACAAATTGGAACATTTTATTGCTAACATTTAGTAATAACACCATTGCAATAACGAAAATGGCAGCTGGACGTACGCCAATGACATATTTTGCATTCTTGATCTCGAATAATGTGTTGAAAAACATTCCGAAAATCGTTTATTTATCCTTAGAGCAAAGCAATGACATAACATACAATGTTGAGCGATTCTCTTCACTCTACAAACTCTTCAATATCTGCTGAATATTGTATCTCTTGGGCATTTTGCTGTAAAACGCCTCAAAGTACTAGATTTGTTTGGACATCAGAGGAGAGCCAGCCAAGTCGGCATATTCTAGCGCGATGAGTTTTACCGTGTGCTTTGCTTCACGAGAAGGAAACCTTAATTTTCTGTAGAAGCACAACGACAAAATGCCTCGTTTTACGTGTAAATTCTGTGGATTGCGATCATCAAAACGAATGTCATCCATACTGCCCGCAGTCCTTCCATGTTCATGTAGCCCTTTTTTTAGACCCGACATGCATCGATGCACGGTGAGAATACTAGCCAGGACAAGTTGTGTAGAATGTTTGTAATTAAAGTTGTGTGGACCAGTTGTGTAGAATTTCTTTTGACTTGTAACTGAGAATTTAAGAGAAATAATTAAAGGGATATTTGTCATCTAGTAACAAACCCTTTGGTGAAGAATTTAAATGGGTGAAAAGAATCACCCGAATATTTCCTTCTCTCTTCGTCAGTGGATAAAATGGTTTTGAAAATCTCTTTATAGATTTCAACTAGAAGCCTGGCAAAGCCAAAATTCTGAACAAAAGAATACAAAATGGTTTTCAAAACAATTATGCCATACCCTATAAAAGAACATAAAAATACTCTAGTCTAACTACAATAAATTAATATTTCATAAAAAAATCGTATTTATGAATTCTGCAATAACACAGATTTATTCTTTCAGTATACATGGATATATAGGACAACACTACTTAATATACCAAGGATTCAAAAAAATTGCTGTTTCATAACGCAATGCGTGAATAGTAAATACGTAATGGCAGGTGTATTCTTCCTTTGAACCTTACTGCCGTTTGACGGTAGATGCTATGTAAGCAGAGACGCACTGGTTTTGACAACTTAGTCGGTCGGAGCAGTATGTGAATAAGTGGAATAATACTATGAAATATTTGCATTTTTCAGTGAAAATCTAAAATCTTTCTTTTCTTCCGAGTTCTTGGGTATGTCACAAAATCATAGATACCACTCAAATGGCCGGTTGGTGTGTTTTTTTCAATTTTGGGGCGCAATGGAAATGAGTAAAATAGATTGGTTACGGATAGTTCTACCTTCTTCCCAATCCATCAAAGATAATGTACGAGAATTCGAAGTACAGAACATGAAAAAAAATTGAACACAAGCAGTTTTACTTCACCTTGTAAAAAGAAAATATTTTAATACTCAAGATATCTATTTGGTACAAAATGTCTATTCAAGATTGAATTGCCAAGTTTATAAACTTTGATGGCTATACAATCATACAACTTTCTTCATGTCCATGTACAATTTAAAACGTTACAGTAAACTTTTTAAAATGTATATATTTTGAAACAAAGGACGGAATTATAGCATTGGTTGAAGTGAGTAACTTAATATTTCGCAGACATGAAAATATAATTTCTTCAGAATAGTAGAACTTCGTAAAATAATATACCTCTTTTCACGTCAAATCAATGTCTTATTAATCTAGAGCTTTAAGTGCGGCGCATAAAATAGGAAACGCTGACGAGAACTATAGCAACTGTTTGTATTACTAAGACAATGTAATCCTTTAAAACTGTAACAATACTGGCACTCTTCAATCTCAAACCATTGAATTTTCCAATTTCTCATACAAATTGAACACAGGTGTAAGAAAAACGCGACTGCTACGTGCGGTTCCGAAGGGAGCAATAGCTAATATTACCAGCGCAACCAAACTCGCGCTGGTGCCCAGGCCCAACCCACGCTGGCCACCCCCCGCGTGCACAATAGCGGCGCAACCGCCGGTTCGGTCTCCCGCGCGCCCGCTGAGCTCACGCTAAATTTAGGCGGATCGATAAGCCGCGGCCACGTCCGCGTGTTTTTGGAAACTTATAAGCGGCTGCCGCACACATCACTGACCGCGCCCCCGCCATCTTTGACCCACGCGACCCCGCAACCCTTTCGCAAACCCCCTCCCGCGGCAGGGGGCCGTCTTGCGAGCGGTCTCCGCGCTGTGTGGATGTAGAACCCGCAGCCGGATCTTCCGTCGACGGCGGCAGGTGGCCCGGTGCCTCGCCGCCGCCGCCGTCGTCCCCGTCGCCGTCGACGCCGCCCCCACCGCCGCTGACGCCGTTGTCGACCGCCGCGCGCGCAGGGAATCAATATGGGTTTTCGATGTTCGCCGCCAGAGCACTCTAGCGCCATTTCCCGCCGCCATATTTGTAACGTTGCCAGTTCGCCCCAGTGATCCAGCTGTGGAGGCCGCGATGGACGGCAGAAACCCCCGCGAGGTGTTCTAAGCGACAAATGTGAGCGTTTTCTGAACCGGGCGCCCGATTCCGCTCCGAGTTGCCAGCAGACGTCGTTCCGTGAGTGAAGCCCGCGCCGTTGGAAACTTCCGACGAGGTCAGTGCTTTTTGGAGTCGTGCAGTGGGCTCAATCAATAGTGTTGTGTTAAACATCAGTGTGACGTATCCGCACTCACGACGCGTGTGCGACGGCGGATCGTTTCCCTCCGTCGGAACCGACCTCTGGGGAAACAAAGCATCTGTGGTTATTTTTTTTTCTCCTTTTTACGCTGCCATCAGAACGTTCCCTGTTCCTCCAGGACGCTGCAAGAGTGTCACGTACGAGTCACAGCAGCGATTTCCTCCTGCGCCAGCGCCCCCAGAGGGAGCGTGGAGGAGGGCCGGAGAAATTCGATAGTCGCTGCGGGGGCGGTGCGTGGGCGGCGGGGCGGAGACGGGGCGCGGGGGCGGAGGAGGAGGAGGAGGAGGGGGAGTTACACGCAGCCGCCGGCTCGGCCTCCGCTTCGGCCCGGGGAGGCGAACAGGTGGCCTGCCGATTGCCTGGCGGCCGTCCGCGGCTGCTCCTGCGGGCGATGTATGTCACGGGTTCGCGTGCGCCGCCCACGCCCCCGCCCGCCCGCCCGCCCGCCCGTCCGCGCGCCCGCCCACCGCCCGCGCCGCGCCGCGCTGACGACAGACCCCGACGCGGGGGCGAAAAAAAACCGCAGGATTCCTAGATTCCGCTTGTGCAATTGACGGATGACACCTGTGATAATGCCGGCCAAAGAAGCCGATGCCCACTGCTAGTTCCAATTCCAACTGATCAACTTGCAAAACAGAGAATTTTGTTCAATAAAATCATTACACCAATAACCCTATTATCACGGTCTAAAGAGTTTGCTGTTTGTAAACTAAACAAAATACGTTTGACGCGCACATCAGTTGATTATTTAAATGTTCACAATTATATCCACTTTCCCACAAACACGTATCTAATCTGGTGTATCATTAGTTGAACGTGATAATGAACTGTCAGACCATATATTGACATCTATCTTTAAATTTTGTCGATGATGAAATAAGAATTCTCGGTAATAATCATATTACACGGGTCATTTGGCAAGATCAGGTAAGATTTATTTCAGTTAAAGAATTGTGACATTTAATAATTACACATAAAAGTAAACTGTTTTTTTATTATTTCGTGGAAAAAACTTAATAACATCATTAACTTTATTTTTTTAGTCATTACTCAATGTTGGCATACTATTGACTGTTATTTAAACTTTTCATGCAGTACTGACCTATGTTTTGCATCTGTCTTTTTTTTTAAGACACTCGAATCAACTGCTCAAATAAGTACATTTCTATTTTTAAGTTGATAATTATTGTGTAATCATATAATTGAAATGCATGACCAAGTCAACCTCAATCCGATCGTTAGTGGTTTGGAAATGCATTTGGCCATAACTTTACTACTACTATTTCAGCGATATTTTCCTTCACAACTACGATACAACTGCGTAAAACAGTTCTTTCTGGAGTGAAATATTCTGTTTCTTGAAGACCTATAACCCCAATATTTATAATATCGAGGCTACATTTTTAGCACTTTTTATGATGACTGTTTATTACTGAGGTTACATTCGGGAAATACATAATAATTATAAAAAGCTTAATAAGAATGAAATGCACTCGTATTATTACATTCCAATAAGTTTCCTCATTATTTAATACTGTTTTACTTTCTCGCTTTTGTGTTTCAGCTCGCTGCTGAAAACAGCAAATAACGCAAATACCTAGGCGATATGACCATATTTGATAAACAGAGAATTAGCTAAATGTTTATTGAAAAAAATTCCTTTAGGCATAATTTCATTTTAAACATTTTTCAAGCTAAATAAGCGTCTCCAGAATGCTAAAGGTACATTTACTACAATCTTCGAGTGATGCTATTTGGCTTTCACATACAATTTATCAGCATTAACTTATTAGTTTGATTCAAACCCTGAATGATTTCTTTAGTTTTAATCGTTGGTCTCACTATAATAAAATATTTTCATTCCTTTTTACGTGAAATATTGAGAGATTGAAATGCAAATGTAGTGATTCTTGGTGTGCAGTCCGACGATAATTTTCAAATAATAAATTAGCATCAGAATATTATTTCGCCTTCCACTTTATTGATTCCCAGATTCCTACAAACTAGTGAAGTCGGAATACTGGAAGAGCATGTTGCTCTAAACAAAATGAGTACTAAACTTTTCAATTTAATTCCATTGGCTGCATACTCAACTTTTTAATTAATCAATACCTTGGAACTGATATTTTAGTTACAATATTATCAAATCAGATTCTATGTAAATAGAAAATATGATGCGTCTCTTTGAATGGTATCGATCACAAATATTTCAATATAAGCATATACAAGGTAAAATTAAAGTGTGGCTAAATTAATTCGTGAATAATACTAGAATATTTCAAGCAAATGAGATTAGGGGCAACAAATCATACTATAACTGACATGCCTCAACTTTACGTACATGACTGTATATTTTCATTTCGTGTTTTTTTCTATTTACAGACTTCTTACCAAAGTTCCCTACAAATGCACATTTACTGAACTGGAGTCTCACAGCAGTTTGCCCATGCACGTTATTCCAGATTGGTGTCGGGAAAGATAATTTCAGAATATTTTGTTCGTGAAAAAAAACTTATCAGGATTTTACAATCACATCCTAATTTCAGCCTCTAGTACAACTTATTTTGCAATTATTTTATACCATAATTAACTACTAACCTATTTATTGGCAATTACTACCAATATAGGACAACATAATGCAAAAATCTATATAGCCTGCATAAAACTTACGTAAAACTCTTAAACAGTCTGTTTGGTAATATAGATTTCATTTAGTCAATTTTTATTATTTACCGTGTTCCTTGAAGGCTATTTCACGTCTGATATACTTGAGGCATCATAAGCAGATGGTGACTAATCATAATTTGAAGATGACAGGGAAAGACAGGGAATGTCATAAAACACAAATTTGCAATAAAACTAATTTTAATGATTGAAGGCTAAATCTCTGAACTTAAACCATTGTTATAAAAACTTTTAGAGCTAGACATAAGTATTAATGGATTTTTAAAATGTTTATGTTTTTAGTCAAACTATATTTCTACAATTTTTAAATAATAGTCTTTAAATTCTGCATGTCTCAATTTCTTTGGAAAAAAACAAGGAATGACCAATTTTATCCGCCTGAATGTCCAACACCTATAACAAAAATAAATGAAAAACTTCTGTACATACCACTTTAGGAGGAGAATAAAGATCTGAGGTTTTCGTATTGGATGAAGTTAATTTTGCCAGTTTCTTTGCTTAGCTTTATCTCTGGTTTGTTGATGTATTCTTCTATTGACTTGATTTTCCCCCTCTGCTTTTCTGCGCTCTGATCATGCGGAAGGTTTCAAAAAATACTCTTCTTCTGGATCACAGAACTGTTTCAGGACTAGGAGATCTCTGAATTTTGGTTGTGTGAGTGGTATTAGTCCCGAATAGCTGGTGACGGATAGTAGAACTCTTTATGCAGAACTGTATTTTTCTCGTCTGAGAGTGTTATTACTGCTTCCTCAATTGATTGATTACTGATTCCTAGCGCGTCAACTAACGCGGTTATTAGTCCCGTAAGTGTAGTGCATGTTTTTCATCGGGAGTTGGAGGTGATCTTCCCCCACTGGATGGATAAATCTTGCGCCGATCTACCGCCGACTAGCGGGGTTTTCCCCGACCAGGTATCTCCCATCAGCGGGGCACTACCTCAGCCGGTACAAGTTCTAAGTCCCCGACCGGTCTCCCGGCATGTGTCGTAGTGTAGTGCATGTTAGTGTAAGTGTGTGTGTATGTGTGTGTAAGGGGTGAGGATAGGACAAGGAAGCGGAAGGGAAGGGAAGATTGCGGGCGGTCCGTGGCCCGTTTGTTAGGGTACTCTTCCGGTATTCGCCTAGTGTTGATCGGAGAAACCATGGAAAACTACCAATCAGAGTAGCCGGCTGCTAGAATTCTCCTCCATACTGGATTCGACCTAGCTCACAAGCTAGTGTCGGAAATCCTGCCACCGTCAGGACTCGAACCTAGGACCTACCGGTCAGTGGCACTGCAGTAACATCAGTACTGCTTCCTCGAATCTGCCATTGAATGTCGATTGGTGAAAGACACTTCTTACATGGTATCAAATGGCCTAGATTTCTCGAAATAGCTGTATCTTACATGCGAGCATAAGAACATAGTCAAGCCCTTCTTCTCTTTTAAAAATCTCTTTCCAGTTTCGTCTCATATTTTAATCAACGTTGACACCAACAAAAGGTCCAGGATTAATTCTTGACTTTTGAACAAGCTCCTTACATTCACTGGGTCTTACCATTCTAGTTTTCAAATTAATCAGACCAAAGTTTTAGTCATTCTCCATGTAGGAACGTCCTTTAATTGGAAAGGACATCTTAACAAAGTCAAACCGCTTTCTATGATGCATAAGGTAATGAATGAATTTAAATATTGTTGTATTCTTGTTCTCTCGTTCTGCTGAATCACAGAATATCTGCAGTTCACGTACTCTTTCACCGATAACATCCCAGTTCACGTACTCTTTCACCGATAACATTATCCCCGATTGCGTGGACATTCCTCTTTTTCGCAGATAAAGTGGGCAATCCTTTATCTTCGCCTGCATAGCAAAACCTCGACCTTCTATTTGACTGGGATGTTCCTTGTTTTTGGCATTTATATCATTACCAACTGAATATTTAAATTCCACTAGTTGTTAGGGCAATATCATTTTGGCAATTTTGTGGCATTCCTTGTTTTTTTCCTGTGGTCTTTATTTAATGACAATGTCAAGTTATAATCTCCCCAAACAAATTTTTAATGATGTGTAACTGTGTTGTTTATCCTGTGAATTTTATTGAATAGTAGGTACATTCTAGTATAAATTAAAGACATTTCGAAGATTTTTCTTGAATCAGGGAATATAAAAAAGAAAATACACCAGGTTCTATGTGATTTCAATACTAATATGAGTGTTTTTGTCCATGTATCTCTTTCTTTTGTAGTTGCTTTCAATTTCAAGAAGACATCTTTGCATGTTCTTAATGAGCCTTCACATTCCTGTTTTGTGCTGTTTCATGCCCTATTCCATTTTTCAAGGGATATTGAACAGCATTTCCTGTAGCGAGCAACCTTTCTCAGGAAGCCAAAGGAAGAGCATTCGATCCATGAGGTCTCAAAAGAACAGTTTTGAATGAAGACAGACTATTCGTTCAGTCGGTCACAGTATTATTCCAGAAAGCCTCTTAAAAGTCTTTACCGGTAGGTTTCGAATCTCTTTGAGGTTGACTGATCTACCGGGGACCTAATGCGAGATAGATCACAAGCAAGTGTTTTGTATGAACCATGAAATGCGTAATGATGTGTGCTTACGGGGAGACTAAAATAATTTTGAAAGCAATGTAGAACTCAGAGGTTATTTCACTAATTGCTTTTAATTCGACTTAATTCAGGTAATGAGTTGCTTGCTTGAAAAAATAGTGAAAAATTGGAATTTTTACTCTTGTAGAAATGAACTCTCTTAACACAATTGTTTGGCAATTTACCTGTAGCTCAGGCGGTACGCTTGCCATCATTAAATCTAAATCTTGTTATTTATACCAAAGGAAATAATTTCAGAGTTTTGGGCAGTCTAACGTTAACGTCTAATCTGACGTCTAATCTGACGTTCGTAACTCCTGATTTCGAAGACTCCAGGTCTCTATTATACGAAAAGCCATAGGTATAAATTGGAATAATCAGTGGGATCGACCCAGGTTCCTCTTTTTCGGCAAATGTAATTTGAGGCAAATCCCACTTTTTAGTTTCCATTTCACTGAGGGAGTGATAAAATGACACAGTGGATCGAAGAATAGAACATTCAACATTTAAATGGAATCATTATAAACATCTATTTGCTGACATTTCTTATTGTTTCTTCGTTTTATCTGTCACTTGCCTTCAAACGCTTCACATTATCCACAAAAGAAAAAAAATATTTCAACTGTCTTATCTCAAAAATTTAAGTTGTTCCCATTATTATTTTAGAGGTTAAAAGCAATGTTTCAAGTGACGAAAGTAAATTATAATCAACAATCTTATATGTCTATGACTTTTTATTGCAGCAAATATTCGAATATATTTCAATCTCATCATCGAACTGTCCTCCTGGAGCATATATTCCATATTAATTCGAAGCGAACAATTCATCGAGAAGTGTTGATGACACAAAAGAGATTCAGGTCGCATTTCACCTCTCGTTTTCACAGTTAACGTAACGGAAACTTTCCAAACCGTGACCATATGGCTTCTTATTCAACCACCCTCATTTGCAACCCATATCTAAAAGTTAGCGAAGAAATTTTCCTCTCTGCGTTGGACAGACAACGAATCTTAACACAGGCATCCACGACGACGGCATAAAGTGCAGCGTCTTCTTCCTAAAGAGCATTAAGCCAACCATGTCTTTACGACTCCTCACCACCACTACCACCAACACCTCTCTACTTCTTTCGCTTCTCTCAGCAGCCGCTCGTAAAGGACCGGTAAAGCTCAACGTGTGCCTGCCTCTCTGTGCCAGCAGGAAGAGCTAGCCCCCCGCAGGTGCCTGTAGAGATTCCTTGCGAGGGCGCGCAGGGGAGGCGAGGAGCGAGCAGGTGGTGGAGGCGGCGCAAAGGACGAGCACGAGGACGGCGCCGCGTGCGTGCGCGAGAGCCGGCGATTCGCAGCGATGGGTATTTTGGGACACGTGAGTTACAGCGAGGGCAGTGTTTCTCACAGGTTATGGCGTCGCGATTCTTCCTCGCGTAGAAATAGATCCATACTATATAATGGCTCTGATTAAACTCAAGAGCAGGCTACATCGCTTGAATTTCGCCACACAATAAATTCACTTTCATAAATTGTAATAATAATAATAATAATAATAATAATAATAATAGAAAATAATAATGTATTACACCTTAATATATAATTAATAATAATACTTTTTCTCAGAATAATATTATATAGCGTAATATATGACTTAATAATAATAATAATAATAATAATAATAATAATAAATAGGCTCAATAAATGTTCTAACGCATTGTGTACCGTATACACACAAAAACAAAACAATTATTATCATTTTATTATATATTAATTCTTGGCGGATATTAAAGAGCATTTCTACACAAACTCCACATTTCTGCTGAACAGAACTTTTGTTAAACAGAAACCTAGCACGCATGTAATTTAACCTATCACGTAGAGTAGATCCCTATCTATATCTACTTTCATCTTTCTTAATACTTTCCTCAATTTACATTTCATACAACTAAGAAAATATATGACAATCGTAATAAAATGTTTTGATAAATATTTGATTATAATCTCAGAGACAGATTTTGACGAATTAAACTTCAAGTACAATTGTATTTGCGATAATAATGATGAAATCAATAATGTACAATTCATGATGTGTGAAAATTGTGAGATAATAAATTAGGATAAGAACACTACTAAACACATATGACGCAACAATTCATCACTGAACATTTTCAAAACTGAATAGATTTTCAAAATTCGGACTTGTATTCGGAGTGCATTTGAAACGACTTCAGTGAACAGTGTACAGCCTTTCTCACTGTCCAAGTATAGCGTCATCTATCTTGGGAAACACTGTTCCTAAGCAACTTGAAGGCTTGAACGGGGTGCGACAGTGGTGGCGGTGACAGCACAGCACCGCTTTAACAACCGCATGACGCCAAAAATGGAAACAGGAGAACGAAAATGAAATCACCAGAGATCACAATGGTGCAAAATTACACGCTTGAGATTGCTTTGCTTCATCGAAAAACATTTTAGCTCTTAAACACATTCGGTTGGCAGAAGGAGTTCACATGTCTTCTAACCAGCACTTGCTCAATGCATTAGCTTCTTATATCACTTCAACTTTTAAAACAAAAAATTGCACCTAATACTATCTTCGTTTCAGTTTTTGTGGAAATACACAATATAGTATGTCTTGCGAGTAAATTGAAAATTATAAAAGCAAAAAATGGAATAATGATATAAATGAGCGTTAAATTCATCCAAAAGGGCATTTTATTTTTCTTCCATTGGATATTTCTATCAGCATTTCTTCATAAGAAAAAATAGAATAAAACCAACTGAGTGATTATAGGGGGGAAATTGAAGTATTTCATTACTTTATTAATCTAAATGCCGATTCTTTTTACCAGAATACTTTACAACGTTCTTCAGAAAAGTATTGAAACAATTCTGCGAGGTCAGTGAAACTAGGTAATAAACTAACCATTCAATAAATACACTGGACTCGTCGGTGTGAATAATGTAAGATATAAGAGAACAGTCTTCGATATGGTTCACTGAACTTCATATTATAAAATATTCTCTTCACTGATCAGATGATCATAAATCTTTAAATAACACGGGCATAAAAATCAAGTATCATTCAGCTAAGCAGCACGAAAATGTCGAGGCTTGTTTACCAGACAGAACGGATACGCGGCAGCCATATGCAAACTAGATTACTACAATTTCCTCCTCCTTTAATTATACTGATCGCTCTCCTTTTCTACACAATGTTCACTCCTTTAATGACCATCATCAACATTATCATCATTAACATCAACAGTACCATCGACATTATTATTATTATTATTATTATTATTATTATCATCATCATCATCATCATCGTAATCACTCCCTTAGAGTTAGGGAGTTGAATCTATCATGCATTTGGCTACAAACTTTGGGTAATTATGTATCATGAATAGGAAAAAAGGCTCTTATAAGAAGAGAGGACCTCATTTGAATAAGACCCATAACTGCTCTAGGTGTTTGTGGTGTTTCCCTTAATGTATAAATGAAGTTGAGATATTTTATATTTCATAAAAATTAACAAATAAGTAGAATCAGAGCATGTTAAACTCATGGCAATTAAGAAAATTCACGTTTTTATCCGCGTTTTAGTGTTTGGCAATAAATTCGGTATCAAACAAATACTTAATATTTCGCACTAGTAACTAAATTAACGTACGACTCTCATTATTTATTTCCTTTTCCTCGGGATAGCCATCCTTTATCGACCAAAAGACCATAGACCAAGAACGTACAATAAAACGTTGCCTATATCGCGTGTCCAAGTTGAGATGAGGTTTGGGAGTAATTATGATAGTCGACTGCTGCAACATCTTCACACAACTTAATTGATAGAACTTCTGTAAAGAAACTACCTCCCCACTCGCAAAATTCTAGCACAGTTTCCTTTTTGTACAATGCCCTGTGTAAAGTCTTTTGAGGAATTTGGGAGACAGCTGGGCAGCTTGTCATTGCACAACCAAACTGACGAAAGTAATTTGAATGTTATGGATATTAAACTGTTCAACGATAATTGTAGGTTGTATTCTTTATTTTTGGACACTACTATCACAATATGTTTTACCATTTTTCTGGCAAAAACGACAGATTATGCTAGCATCAGAAGGTGATAGCAGAATAGTAAGGTGGAAAAGCAGAGCTGCGCTGAAGGACGCCATTCACCAACCTGATAAGGACTGCCATGACAGTTATCATAAACGTTCAGTCACTCCCGGGTATTTAAAAATATAACTTATAAAGTAGGTTATCTTAATGCAATGAATGAGATTATTAACTAATATATATTAATTAAACCTTCGTTGAACGAGCAGGATCCTCGTTTAGAAATTCTCATTGAATATTTTTGAATAGTGTGCCGCGCGTGGACAAGAAAAAATCACAAATGACTTGCAATAACAAAAGAATTGTCAGTGGAATAAGGTTACCAAAAACTGCCAAGAGCACAAAATCTCGGCGTATCCAGATCTCAGCTCTCAATCCGGGACGCGCATCAATCCTCCACGCTATCTCGGAAACAAGTTTGAATTCCTGAATTTCCGGAGTAATTGGGGACAAGTGATATCTTAGCTGTATTTGACATTAAATTACCTTAGCACGATATATTTCCTATATCGAAGTAGTAAACCTCATTCACGAAAACTTTCATTTTTGTGCTCCTCAGCAAATGGCGGAGCAGTATCTATCAAACGGGCCACGGACCGTGCGGGACTTCCTTGTCCTTTCATCTCTCCTTGCCCACACACACTGACGAAATACATATACTACACTACCGCACACGTCGGGAGACCAGTCGGGAACGTTGAGCTTGCCCCGTCGGAGCGGTTCCCGTTGGGAGGGTAATCTTCTGCAAGATATGTGGACCGGCGTCGGCTCTCAACATCACGTGGGAAAGGAATCACCGCCCCCTTCCAGGATAAAATATGCTCTATAGCAACGAAACCAATGACCATTGCAGTTGACGAGCCCGGAAACGCAATCAACCAATCATTTGTGCGTCTCAGGCTCAATCTTCTAGCTCCTGAACTGTTTTCTTTTTGCCTCGTAATAATACAACACATTTAGCAAGTAAATTGGAGGAAGACGTAGGCCGAAGTCAACAGAATCTTAGCTTTTCGGAGACGCGTTGAACGAGAAAAGTTTACAAACGTCATGTTGGGTCGTGATACGTCCCTTACTGATTGATTGTTAGTGGTCCCGGGCGCGTCAAATACTATGGTAGTCCCATACGTGTAGTGCGTGTTTTTTCTCTCGGGAGGTGGCGGTGGTCTTCCATCGCTCCAAGTATCTCCCACCAGCGGGGCAACACCACAGCCAGAACAAGTTCTAAGTTCCCGACCGATCTCCCGGCATGTGTGGTAGTAAAATGCATTATAGTGTAAGGGGAGACGATGCGACAAGGAAGAGGTAGGAAAGATCGCGCGCGGTCCGTGGCCCGTTCGGTCGGGTACTGCTCCGTCCTATGTCCCTTACTGGAGCGGGCTGAAGCGAAGCGGGCAGCGGGGAGGATATCGCCGGGGCGAAGCCCGCAACGGCGCGTGCGGGGACCGGGTGGGGGGCTTGTGGCTGCGAGGAGCGATAGCAGCGCTGCCGGCGAGAACACGGTACACTAATTTGGGCCTCGCGGGGAGGCCGCCTCGAGGAGGGGCATGGGGAGGGGGCGGCGTGTTGGAGGCAACGGTTCGACATCTCAACACCGCAGAGCTCTTGGCCGGGCTCCTTCGCCTTCGTCTCCCCTCCGCTGTTGAACGTCTGACGAGGAGACCTTACAATGATACCGCGTGCAGGTACAGTGTTTCTACCAAGAATGCAAGAAACAGAAGACCTTTGTTAGACCAACATGCGTTGTCAGCTAGTAGTTCATTTTTTCGATATTCGTGCCGCTGAATTCAGTGCAGTTTACTAACATACATCGTTCTCTAATGTTATCTTCACAATTTCAAAGCGTATGCGCAAAATTCGTCTTCACCTCTGCATCACGCATTCAAACACTTTAATTAAGGTCCTTAGATATGTGCTTGAACATTTTAATGTAACGTTCACTTGTTTCAGACAGATAACTACACTTCTAAACTATCAATTAATTTGAAGTTTCATGTTTCTTCTTTAACATATCCCATTACGTTCCGAGCGGGAAACATACAATTATCACAGTTACTGGGTGAATAGTTTCTTTATAAATAAGTTATATAAAAATAAGTTAATGGAATTCATTGCGTAGGTACCACCAGACGATTCACAGAGGGCGACTCGGGTCACTCACTAGATAGAGGTTGATCGCTATAAAATACGGCAGGAATGGGGGAGGGTCTGGGAAAAAGGTGGTCATGCAGGATGACGTAGACGTGGTGCGATGCTACGCGTAAAATCTGTCGCGAAGGAAAGCTGTCGCGATTGACTGATGTTTCCTGCCACGTCAACTGCTATGGTCATTCGCTCCGTTAGTAAAGTAAACGTTTTATCTGGGGGCGGTGATTCCTTCCCTACTGAATGGCGATATGCGGCGCCAGCCTATGAGTCACTTCCGGGAGATTCTTTCTCCACGTATCTCCCCCATCGTGGCGCCGACTGAGTAAGGACACGCTCGGTTTCCCATTGTTTGTGGTGGGGTATTGCATATAAATTTAAATGTGAGTGAATCAGGGGAGATATCTCAAGGACGAGGAAGGAAAGATCGCACGCGGTCCGTTACTCGTTTGCTATGGCTCCAGCATTCACCTGGTGTTGATCAGAGAAACCACGAAAAACCACCGATCGGGGCAGCCGGCCGCTAGAATTCTCCAACAGACAGCGGTTGAATTCGACCTAGCAGTACGAGTTTGAAATCTTCCTTTTGGGAGGAACTTATCTTTGCGGCCTTCCCCTACCGCTGCTGTAGTGGCAGATTTCTTGGCCTACTGCGCTACTACGCGATTCGTCGCCCTCTTCCAGCAAGGAGGAGCTGTTAGTCATCGCTGTCACTGCACCCTTCGCTGTTCCTTTCGTCTTTGTCATCCTCAGAGGAAGTGTCCCGTAAAGAAACAGTAATTTTGTCCTCTTCTTCGACCATGATCATGGCTGTTTTCATATATTCTTCTTCGGGATGCATTTTCTTTATCTTCCAGAGGGGTACCTACGCTTACTTTAGCAACACAATTCTTAATTTAACACCAAACTAATTCGGTGGGATTGAGATTGAGATGGAAAGAAGAGAGTTTGATGTTGATGCCATATTACCTGCGAACGGTTGTCTTAGAAACAAATAAGCACAGTGTTACGCTTGTGAACTTCACTCGAAATTAGGCCTACGCTAAGGCAAACCACGCTGCACAGCATTCAAAAACGAAAGGGATAGGACTGAGAACGAGGGGAAAAAACTTCCTTCCTATACTGTGTTTCTTTTATTGAACCTTAATATACTAAGAGTCAGCTTTCGATAGATCTGAAATTGTTTTGATTTGGATAGCCAACACTTTTACTGCGCGTTGAGCCCAGGCACAACAGCCTGCCTGAGCATTCAGACCCTCACTCCCCTCTCCAATTCCTTCAGATAGCGCGCAGTGCGAGTAAGAAAGCGATATTTTCATGAGAAGTAGCGATTGACGGTGGCAGCCACCCCTCCTCGCGCATGCACAATCCAAGGGAGATTACTAACTTGTTCTACTATAACTGAAGTCGAATCTTAGGACATGCCGCTGAGAGCGGCAACGTAAACACCTCTCAGCTACACTCAGTGGGTGTCTGAACCAAACCCGTTTTTGTCCACCACGTAAGTCTTTCCTATGGAGGGAGAAGGATTCGGACCCGTATAATTAAGTGAAAGATGCGCGGTTGACTACTACATCACGAGTCACCAATAATCCTTAATTTATTATACACGATCAATTCGCTGTTATTCGCACGGTTCAAACAGGAACAACTAAATGCACTACAAATCTCTGGTCTTCAAGACAAAGAACGTGACTCTGACTTTAGCATCCATCATACTTTACGTTCAATCTGAGAAGGAAAGGAGATATTTGATGGAAGGGACGATGTGTAATTGAGCACTACGTTTGAGGCAACTAGCTGAAGCAGCATGATAAATGGCAAATTCAATTTTTTTTAAAGACAAGCGTGACTGTACTGAATATAACAGAGGTGTAGTTTAAAAGAGAATGATTAACGATTAATTTTACGTGTTAGTATGAATTAAGTAAAAGTCTTAACGAAAAAATGTTTAATAAAGACATTTTAAAGAACAAATTACATATTAAAACATGTTGATGATAGAGAAAAAAGTGAATTTGAAGAAATTTACACGTCTTAGTACGATATTGAAAAACTGAAAATTAACATTAAACTGAACACGCAAGGAAAGAGTGGTGTGGATATTAGCAACCCTTTTCTTTTCATCCTTCATTACTTTCATCACTCTCGATCATTATCAAAAGTTCCAGTTCTACAATCTAAGGAGCAGCAAGAGTGACAAAAAGAGTAATTAGCCTGATTTTAGTATTTTTCAACAACAATTAAAAACAAAGTTGTACCCTTAAGAAAAGAAATGTTTATTTGTGTAATAAGGCAGCCATTTTTTGGCTTTTTACTTTCAAATCGAATGAGAACTACCTTGGTAATTTTTGTCTTCGACATCAATATCCATTTTCAAATAAACTCTATAAGAAAACGCTTAGGTTCCAAGTGAAAATAGTATGTAATACGCAGGTAAGAACCACGGGCGCTTCGTTTGAACTGCTTGAATTTAATTTTTTCAAGTTATAACCGAGTTTTTATTACGGCATAAATTACAATATTTCAATATTACGCAACTATTTGCAGCATTACGAAAAAGTATGAGTTGTTATAGCCGCTCTCTCTTTTATTTCGTTTGGAACATCCTACTTGTATGCGATTGGTCTCGGCTAGGCTTCCCGCCGAGCACCGCCGGCTGTCGTGTCTACAAAAGAGGCTGCAACAACAGAAAGGGGCACCGGACGGTGCAGAGGCAGCATCGTCGTTTGTAAGATCCCCACTTCAAGCAATGCACAACGTTGCGTTGTGTAATGGTGTGTATTAAGAAAATTAAGTTGTAGTCCGCGTGGCACATATAACAGAGTACCGCAATATCTTGGCATACCCGACTTTCCCAGCAGTCCTCTATAACAGATCTAGAACTGGAACTCTACAATATTCAGAAGAAGTTGGTGAAGAGTTTAAGCTGGTGGAGATAATTATCCTGTAATTGATTACCTACTTAAACATGTTTTTTCAAGTTCTGCAACAAATCTTTAGACCTTCAGACGCGTGATTGTTTTTTCAGTTTTTAAACTATTAAAACCTCTACTTTCTGGATTAAATGCTGAAAGGCGCTCAAATAGCTTTTTATCAACATATAAACGATTGTATCATCGGACTATTGTGAACTTTCAGAGATACTACATAAAAAAGTTGATTCTTATTTTGCCCTTTCAATTGCGTGAAAATAGACTATTGTATCTTGATTTGTTCACACAAGATCGCAAAAACCTATCTTCAGCTACCATGAAGATGGTAAATCCTTTTTATTCAACGAAAGTCTTCACAGTTTGCCTCATACTTTATTCAAGTAAGAATAAAACATTTTCCTTCAGACATTTTAAATAAATTCCATTATTTCTGCATTGTGAAGAGTGCCTACATATGTTCCACCTACGTCGTCTTTGAAACAATCGATAGCGCTTATATTGCAAGGTTTAGTTGGGAGAGAGGGGGGGAGGGAGAGAGAGTTTGAGTGGAGAGGGAGAGAGAGAGAGGAATCTATTTTTTCTGACTCAATTCCAACATTTCATACTAAAACTCTGACTGCAGGCTGTGCCTATCGTTATGGTGAAATTCTCTCTGGTCACAGTTAATTTGAAGTTTAACTAAAGGACGACCAACCAAAAGTTTAAAATGACTTAACATTCCCGCTTCAACCCCGCTTTGCTCGAATCCACCCTGGAATTTCGTGCAGTAAGTCCATGAAAATGGAGATAGAGTGAAGGATCTGGCGGCGAGATAAAGCGAAGAGCGATGGCAAGGGTGCGACGAAGCGGCTTCCGAATTAGTGCGGATTGGATGCGAGAAGGTGGCAAGACAGAGTGGAATAGAGGAACAAAGAGAGACATGGAAGCGCCGAAACGACGAGAAACCTTGTGACAAATTGCAGTAAAACATGAAACTCTGGGATAAGAACAAAATAAATGTAGCTCCTGCTGCAAATGAACCTGTGCGTTATAAGTAAATATTTTCATTCACCGTAGAGATGAATGGCAGCAATTGTTTGTGTGAGATCTGGGAAGCATTGTTCGATACCCGGACTATTCACACTCCACATCTATTTTCATCTTCACTTCACTTAACAGCGGAAACATTAATTTTTCGATGAGTTCGTTCTGTCGAAATTCACTTACTGCGTGTCAGAATAGTTTTTTAATTAATGTTATAATCACAGAATCAGCATCTATTACGCATGTAAGGAATGTGGTGCAATGGCCCGCGATAAAGCAAAAATTGATGGAAGGATGATGATATGGTCAAAGGGTTTGGGTCTATGTCTAAAATACTGGAGACTACAGAAGGGGATCGTATAGGGGCAGAGTGTGCGAGCAGAGCAAAACACATCAGAGAGACACAGTCACATGTATAATAGCGAAGCATGGCGGAATGTGGAAGAGGCAAAATGGTAGTGAGGTGATGAGCAGAGATGGTAAGAAAAGCACAAAGCTGAACGCAGTTCAGCGGAAAGAGACAACGGTGAAATGAGAATAGAACAAGGCGAGAAAAATTGGGAAGCGATAAGGTGGGATGGCCAGGAAAGGAAAAGGGACAGGACATAATGAGTGAGTTAGGTGGGGTGGGTAAGAACGAGTTGAGGGGAAGAGAGGTGGAATGATGCGAGAAAAGACTGCCCGCCGCCGCCGCCACCGTCATCTGTCATCGCCTACCGCCTTCTGCCGTCGCTTGCCGTCGCTTGCCTTCACTTGCCGTCGCTTGCCGTCGCTTGCCGTCGCTTGCCTTCGCTTGCCGTCGCTCGCCGTCGCTTGCCGTCGCTTGCCGTCGCTTGCCTTCGCTTGCCGTCGCTTGCCGTCGCTTGCCGTCGCTTGCCGTCGCTTGCCTTCGCTTGCCGTCGCTCGCCGTCGCTTGCCGTCGCTTGCCTTCGCTTGCCGTCGCTTGCCATCGCTTGCCGTCACTTGCCGTCGCTTGCCGTCGCTTGCCGTCGCTTGCCGTCGCTCGCCGTCGCCTCGCACCACGAGAGGTGCGGCGCCGCCCACAGGATTAACGAGCGCCGCTGTTCCCCCGCGCCCATGCGCTCGCTCACAGAGACTGGGCGCGGGTGTGGGCGAGCGCTCGCCAAGAATAATGCCTCTCTCGGCGGGCGAAATTTCATTCCCCGGGGAGTCGCAATTAGCTCCAATTGCGGCCAGCCCTAACTGCCTCACTCACTCCAATTGCCCTCCCAGTCTTCTCGGCTGCCACCGACTTGGTCGCCAGCGACGTACTTCACCTTCGCCAGGCATTTTCCGTGCTTCTTGAGAAAAAAACAAAAGCGTCCACAAGAAGGTCCTACTTCTCCTAAAGGTCATTCGTAAGAGTAAGTAGGAAGACTGGAGTACGGGACGATGGCTATTGGTATTGTCATTAAAAACGCATTTCCAAATCGACCTTTATCAGACACTTTAACTTCCGAAACTTTTTTTAAACAAATTGTATAAGATTTTACATTTCTAGTCCCTATGTCTACACAATATACACCGTTGTTCGTATTTTTAAAAAATGCATTTTTTTTAAGCGCGAACAAAGTCATCGTTTAAAGAAGTAGAATGAGATGTATTGATGAGGAGCCGAAGTAGAGCTTTTAATTATACTTTATTGTATTAATAGAGTATATATTGTCTTTTGATCATACGCTAAGTAAGGATAAAAGTTTTCTGCAATTTATAGTCATCGACACAAAACACCGTACGTGTGCAACTGCTGGACATGGAATTGTCCCTCAGTGATGCATCAAACAGATTTAAGATAAAAAATTTAGAATTTTGTAGATTTAAAGAAGAAATCTGCAGTCGCTCAGGCAATTATAAAAATATATATGTTATAAATCATACCCTGCAATACATGTAACTATCTTGCGTAACTTGAAAAGTCATGCGTTCTGTTAGAACCCAGTTTTCGGGTACTCTACAGGATGCTATGTTACGTGTTACGTCGTATTCAACAATATTAGACCTTTTGGGATCTATTACTTTTTGAGAAGATTATCCCTTCTTCGGACTCCCACTCACAACGCATGGCACAATCGTGCAAAGTCTCTAAATCTATATAAAATTCAGTTGACCAGTGTATATTTGTTAACAAACGTTTCGTAATATTAGAATATTTACCCGCGCACAATGCCGGACCTATTTACTTCATACAGCCATTCCGTCAAGAAATGAAACACAACAGACAACAATATTAAGAAATAGCTGAATGCAGCATGGCGTTGCTCTGCTATTCATAAAGATTCACAATAAAATTTTAAGGGAAAAAAATGAAATAATTCTATCAGCAGTTTAAAAGGAAATAACGATTTAAATCTCCACCGTGCCTCTCCCCACTCAGCCTCGCCACGTCCGATCACTCACCTTCCGCACCAACCACGACTTCGCCCCCTATCTGCCCACCTATCTGCTGTGCCTCATTTCGACATGTCGCCAAACAATTTGCTTGATTTAATTTATTTTTATCAAATAACAGTAAAAACTGTATGTGATGCATGAGGAAAAAGTATAACCTGCACACGTTTTCTTGAGCTCCAAACTCTTATCCCCTACCTTTTACTATGCGTAGTTGAATGTCAAATAAAAGAACTAACAAAGCGAGCTTAGCACCATTTGAAATCAACAGATTTTCGCTCCCGAGTAATGGAAAACTTATTTACATGGTTAAAAGAACAACATATTTGATTTGTTAATACTGTGAAATACTTCTCATGCCCCACGGTGAGCTAGCTATTTGTGAAATACTTTTCAATCTCTTCTGATATTTTTACTATTGTACTATTTTACCATTACTACTATTTCAACAAACATCTAATATTATGAAGGGGATTACTTCCACTGCTATTGTTAATATTGTTATTTATACCGTTGCCCTGCTTTTCTCACAAATTCTCTCAATGTTAACACTAATTTATTAAATTTTGTTTCAATTTAATCCTTGGTATCGACATACACCATTACTCCTTACCTGTTGCATGGGGCGGTAAATTCTATATAGAGTCACGATTCCTGGAAGTTTTATTGATTGAAACTAATTATTAGATTGATGGCAACTAATATAAATCATCAGCCTTTCTCAACAATAAAAACTTAATTATATATATATATATATATATATATATATATATATATATATATATATATATATATATATATATATACAATTCTATTGAGCTCATGGAAATTACTTTTTTTTATATAGAACATTAAAATACCGTACGGGTTTGAATATAGTTCGTAAGCTTACTACAATATCTTGTTAGATGGCTTCTTGGACGACCAGCAGAAATTTTTCCATGGAATCCTTGGTATCCCTATTCTTGCTTTCTTGCCTATCATTAAAATAATTTTTAAATGTTCCAGAATATTCTCAACGATTGGGTCTTAATAGGATTTAATATTTCCCATAAAATAAATACCCGGTCGCGACTTTCCCTATCTGTTTGTCATATGAAACACCTACTCGCGACTACCTATCTTCAGCTCCTTATTGAAAAATCCTTCAATCTACGTAGCTACCCTAATATGCATCCCCTCGAAACACAGAGTCTATTTTAATTCAAACTTCCAACTACTACATTAACATAATCTACAATTACAATTTTATACTGCTATTTTAACAATACCAAGCTATCAAAATAATTATAAATCACTATCAACTAAATAATACCCCAGCCTATGCTGAAAATCCGTTTGCACCTCACCAATACGCTTCAGTATCTCTTTAGAGAGTGATTCCTTGCGTCCTTCTACAAGATCACGGCTCTCAACGCCCACTCTACACCTTTTGCATATAACGTGTTAAGGGCCGTTTCTATCTGCACAGTGCTATGACACCAAGCGTGGAATATCACACTTTGTTGATCGGTTGTTCGAACAACGCATATTCTCTGGCTTCCGAGTTTGCGAACAATGTCATTATTACTAAAGCTGGACGCCGATTTTAGCTTTCAAATTCAACCCAGGGTTCTTGGCTTATCACAATACTGTTAACAAAATAGCAACCCACACCCTCAGCTCTACTCCCACCACAACAAGCGAAAGGAGATATCAACTAAACATGCGCATAATCAGCGATCCCAATATGTGGCTCCGGGTTTCAAAAAACACCTGTCACCCCCAAAACCGAAACCTCTCCCAAACCTTTCAAAGGAGCCAACAATCTCACATGCCTAGAGGTTTCTCTTTCAAGCCCATATGTCAGACACTCAGCTCCTTATAAATTAATAAATATTTGATATTCAAGTCAAATACCACTGTGAAGTCTGTATGCAAAGTTTGTGAGCAAGAAGCTACATTTAGGGTTTACAACCGAAGCATTTCAGGATTTTCTCAATGTATTAAGGGAAACTGTAAGAAATCTATCGAGATTAACTCATTAACTCAAAAGATGATCAGCGATTAAAATACACTATTTTGCTACAAGCATATTGGGTCTCTTACAATTGTACGAATAATACAAAAGGTAACTAATGTATTCGCATCGTAATTATGTATGCCTAAATGATGTGCTGTACAATCAGAGACTGGTCGTTCACTGTTGGTACCGGTAAAAAGCCATTTTCACTTCGAAAACATTTAGAAAGTGCGGGTTCAACTAGCATTTTGTAATTTATTATTTGTTTTTATCTCCCATCCACAATACACATAATTATCCATTAAGATAGACGTGTCCATAGTACAACTAATATAGTAATGCCGATATAATACTCATATACATCGTTTTATATGCACGGATTAATTCATTTGCTCATTTGTCACAAATTCAAGTTATCCAATATACATTTGAAGGAGAAGAAATGCACAAAATGTGATTTTTAATTCATAGCATTGCAGTTCAAAGATCAGAAACCTCTTCAAAACACTGTTCGATGGAAGCCTTACTGTGTATACATGCACGTTGATTGTCATGTTACGCAACTTCGTTCCGTCGCGTTGAGAACTTCGTAGGTTACGAAATATTATTCTCGAATTCAGGTTTATTTTTGCATATTTACGGTAGCTTTTCAACTACTACGGTCATAGAGCGACAACTGTAATTAATATTGGACACACACTAAAACCCACTCACCGGGGTGAGATTCGAACTCGCGACCTTTCTAACCGAGGTAGCTTTAGCGACTGCGGCAATTCAGATTTATTGACTTCACTCTATAACTAGAAAACGAGAAGATACCAGCAGACGTTATTGCGTATCTTGTGCGATTATCAATTTTCATTTTTAAGGAGGCAGTATTAGAAGATATTACGATCTCGAAAAAAAATTAAGATGACCAGTTTTAATCACGGTAATATCAGTGCGACAGTTTCGTGAAAAACAGCGCAAAGTATCTTTTACAGTAATTCTTATAAACAAAGATTTATTTTGGAAGGAAATCGAAAGTACGTTTGGCAGCAGCTTTATCGGGAGTTTCCTTGATCTTGTGGTTTGAATAAGTCCTTAGAAGTAGAATATTACTTACTCGACAATAGGTGGAGGACCTTCGAGTCACTGGGATTCCTAGACACATAACCAATGAACTTACATATTAAACATGAGATGCACGGCAACTCTTCTCTCGCAATATTTTCCCTAGAGTAGCAGCAAAGTGCCAACCTCCTTACTGCTTCCTACTTCCTTTCTGCACTTTGTAGTAGGCCTTAGGGTAAGGGAACTTGCCTTACGAGCTACGACCGCCCTGGAGAGCAACGGAGCCGCCATTCTAGACCCGCCTTCTACACCAACAAAGTATGCGTCCTCTGAAGTATCAAAAGTATGAAAATTGTTGGTCGCGTTATGATTTCCAGTTTAAGATTATGAGTAACAAATAAAAGGTATCGAACCAATATTTCAAACAACACTGGAAATCTATCTAAAATGGAAAGTAAGAAGCTTGCTATAATGTGTTTGAAAGCTGCTAACATACGAGTACGTATAAAATACCATTACTATGGGAATAGAAGCAATTCGGATGATGTAATGTCCTTATCTTATATTCGCAGGAGTTAATTCAGAACAAGAAATTTCCAAATAGATGCAGTAACACGAATTGGCAGTAGTTGAGGCAATTCTTTTTACAATCAATTCCTTTCTATCTTTTATTCGAAATAGAATTATGATTTTAAGATTATATTCGTTCTTCAAAACTCCGTACTTTCTTTTTATAGAATAATGGTAGAGTATTAAAAGGAACAATGAATTTTCACAAGGTATTATTTTCAGAAAAAAACTTTCTTCAATAATAAGAGTGAATGTAGTAATAAAACAAAGTACTTTCCATAAAAAATATGTAACTCCGTTATATAATTCAGTGAATGGCAGTTCCAGAATGAAACTGGTCTTAAAAGGTTCAATGTCTGAATAAAATTATTGTTTTAAAGATGTAAAAACTTAGATGTAAATCAAACGGTTTCATTTTAATGAATCTATGGTTTAGTTGATTTACGAGTATAAAGATTTGCAGGCTTCATAGGTCATTCAGCAGCAGCTTCCTAGTTATCATTAAAGAAGTTTTAACAATTCAGAAATCTTTCGCAAATGAACAGTTTTAAGGGTTCGCTGTCTCCAGCAGAATTATTCTTTTAGCACTTTTCATGATTCGGAAGAGTAACACGAATGTGTTATTAAATAATTCAAGCTATTTACATTCATAGTACGGTTTGAAACGGTCCATTCATGAAGTTTCGTAGTACATCTTTAAAGTAATGCGATTACTGAAATTGTCAACTTGCACCTTCTGGTGGAAACAATTTTCCGAAGAAGGACGAAGACGAGAACGGAGAGAAGGGGATGATAAGGAGATGAGGAGGGGAGGGAGAGAAATAGGATGAGAGAAGGAAAACAGAGGGAGAAGGAAGAGAGGAGGAGGAAAAGGGAGCGAAAAGAAGAAGGGAGAGAGAAGGTGAGGGATGTTTTTATGCCTTAATGTGAATAAAGGGAACACGACATCTTTAGTCTCGACAATGCACAATAGAAAAATATAATTCAATGAATAAAGAAAAGGAAAACTAATAAAAACGAAATGAATATAAAGAACTAGAAATAATAGTATAACTATGAAGAAGACATGAATTAATTCTGTTTCAAAAGTTATTTATAAAAATACATCATCAAATTAATTCATGATTTTGAACAAGCATGAAATTCTTACAGTGTATATCGATCACTAAAAATCTCAACAAATTTACAAGTGATATTTTGTTTGTGTAAGAGAAAAAAGGATATTTAATTGAGAGAAGGTAATTCGTGTGATCGTATCTCACGATAAAACGCACAATATTATTCTTGAAACTCGCAGGTATCAGCCGACTGTCTTAGGACAAGTTTACGGTTGATAAAAGAATTCTACCGGAACATCGATCTCTTAACCAATCCACAAGCTTAATTTCTTCGCCGGAAGGGTTGAGTGTCAGGTGTCAACGAAATTCCAATCTCGGCACATCTGGCGCCCCTCCCCTCCCGCCGCACCCCATTCTCCACTTCCCTTCAGACTTATTGTTCCATCCCATTCAAGCATTACATACGGCGTATCGGCCGTGAACGCCCACCGAACAGGTTCAACCTTTTGAAAACGAAAGAAGATATCCACTGATACTATTGATTTCCTAGGTCAGTCGAACCTTCCGCATGACGATACTTCATAAGAAAAAAATATGAAGGGTTAAGAATCTAAATGCTAAACCTCGTTTCCTAAATTAAAGACTAAATAAATTCAGAAGCACTAATTTAACGGGCTAGGAAGAACTTGGATGCATAAAGCTTCATTCCTAAAAATAAATAGTGGTACTGCATATTGGAACAAACTTTATCACACTGCTTAGTTTCCTACTATCTTCAGCCTCAACTAGCATTTCGATTTTGCCCATCCTCTTTCCAGTTTCATTCTAAGAATATTGTAGTAAAATTTAGTCCTATATGCAAATGTTGTATAAAACATTTTGACCCATTTTTGAGAAAATTAGTGTTCATTAAAATGCGCAAATAAGCTCATTTTTATGATATTTCCGTTTTTGAGAAACGCTGTAAGAATGTTCAAAAATGTTAAAGAACAAATGTGGAGCCGTTTTTAGTAATATTTGTTTTAAATTGTTCATATTACCCTCAGATTTATTTTAAAAAACGGACATAGTATTTAATTAAAGAACCAATTATGAGGAACAAATGTGATTTTAAGAAAATTTATATTTCCAATAATTCAGTTGTATGAGGGGCCCAAAAAATCTGAATTTGAGTTATCATAAAAATCAGACCTATGTTATGTAAGTGTATTTTACACTCTTAGAAGAAATTTAAAGAAAAAATGGAGACCTTTTTGAGAATTTTCGAAATATAACACAGACTTCGTGTGAAGTTCCCCCGAAATTTGAAGATTTTTTTCAAAATTGCAGCGCTTTGAGTGGAGGCAGATGGATCGGAGAATATTCATTTTGGAAAAAACCTTCGAATAGTGAAGGTGCTACCGTTGTTCACGGACGGACGGTCAGAGACAGACGCAGAGAGAAGGACGGACATTTTGGAAAAAGCACTTTTTTCTGTATCAAGAGACCCCAAACATGTCTCAATACCAATTTTCCGCACCATTACGCAAGTTAACATCGGGAATTAACTAGACTTTGAACCAGTGTAGTAGTTGGAGCAAGAGGAAAATAACATTCCATTTCGGAAATAGTTAGGGAATTCAATATTCCGAGATCCACAGTGTCAAGAGTGTGCCACGAAGACCTCATTTCAGGCATTATTGTTCACCAAAGACAACACAGGCGTCGACGGCCTTCACTTAAAAGACTGAGAGCAGTGGGTTTGTGTAGAGTTATCAGTGTTAACAGACAAGTAATTCTGCGTGAAATAATCGCAGAAATCAATGTGTCCATTACGACAGTGCGACTAAATTTGGCTTTAATGGGCTGTGACAGAAGAAGACTCGGGTGCCTTTGTTAACATCCCGACATCGCCTGCAGTGCCTCTTCTGGGCTTAAAGCATATCGATTGGACCCTGGAATACTGGAAAACCGCGGCTTGGTCAGATGAATCCCGATTTCAGTTTGTAAGAACTGATGGTACGATGCGAGTGTGGCGCAGACACCACAAAGCCATGGACCCAAGTTGTCAACAAAACACTGTGCAAGCTGGTGTTAACGATGTGGGTTGATTTTACATGGAATGGACTGGGTCCTCAGGTCCAACTTAACCGATTATGACTGGAAATGGTTATGCTCAGCGACTTGGAGATCATTTGCAGCCATTCATGGACTTCATGTTCTCAAACAACCATGGATTTTTTCTGGAGGACAATGCGTCATTTCACTGGGTTACAATTCTTCGCGATTGGTTTGAAGAACATTCTGGACAATTTGAGCGAACGATTTGGCCACTCAGATCGTCCGACATGAATCCCATCGAACATTTTCGAGACATAATCGAGAGATCAGTTCTTGCACAAAATTCTGCACCCGCAAGACTTTTGCGATTATGAACGTTATAGAAACAGCATGGTCCAATCACTTGTTGAGTCCATGCCACGACGCGTTTCTGCACTTCGCCGGGTAAAAGGAAGTCCGACACAAAATTAAGAGGTATACCATGACTTGGATCTATATTCAAAACTTAAATGAAAAGTTGGGAGCCATTTTTCAGAAAATGATGATGGAACGTTTCTGAAAATATCCAATTTTGAGCTTATTTTCTTAGAGAAATTTTGAATTTTCGACAAAATTCATCAGAAATCATTTGAAGCACTTGTATTTATAAATGCAGTAATGTATATAAACGCCGGTATTGTAAATATTAACGATGTGAGAGATATTCCAAAACGAGTGGGAGCCACAACAGTACATTCTTTCTTGCATTATTTCTAACTTTCGTAATTTTCGAAAATCCAGAGAGTGAATGAGACCTGCGACATTTTAAGGGTATATTGCTCCGATTGTAGAAAAAAATAAGAAAACATTTGGAATGGTTTTTGAGAAAACCTTGTTTATAAACTGCATTAACTTCAAGCAGAAATTACGCAAAAGATATTAGTTTTTTTATAAAAATTAGACGACCTTTTTTAAAGATAAGATTTTTTAGAAAAGATTTTATTTAAGACAAAAATCTTAATCTTTAATATTATACTTTTGTAATGTAAGCATTTGCAATTTTCTAAAATACAATATGTTCTCCAAAGAGACCAGCACCATGGTTTTACTCGATCTTTGATACCTACAAGGAGAAAATTCAAATAAAATTTGGAGCAGTTTTTCAGAAAATATTTGTTTAAAAATTGCGTGTATTTTACCCAAAATTGCGCAAAAACTACTTATATTTTCGAAAAAGTGTTCATGACTTATTGCAAGACCTGTCTTTGAACAAAAATTTCAAAAAAGGAAGGAACTCCAATTTTAATATTGGAGAATAATATAAGAAGAAAAATAATGTTGAACTTTTGCAATTTTTTAAATATCAAGAATTTCAACGAAAATAACTCTCGCGCCATTTTTAAAGTTTTTTAGGCTATATGGGAACAAAGTTTAATCAAAAAAATTTGGAGCCGTGTTGGAGAAAATTTTGATCATGTTGAGTCTTCATATAAAGAACCTCCAAAAATTGAAATATCGATTCAAACTCTCAGAGTCTTGAGTTCGTCTCGATCGATCCGGAATTTCAATTTTGGAGACAATCGACTGAGCATTATAGAAGTAATTTACCATTACAGCAAGATTTATCCACTTTTTCTTTACCAAGGCACGGCAATAAGAATTTTGCGATTAAGCATGATTACAATACTTTCTCCTCTTACGAAGTAAGATGAAACCATAAAAAATATCTATTTTTTGAAAATGTAGAACACATCAAAATGACGTTTATGCACTGTTATTCAATTCATTTAGCATTATTCGTACCAAAATTTTAAAGAAAAACTTGCAGCCATTTTTTAGAAAATTTTGAAAATGTCCCAGGAGCTTCGTTTAACACAAAATTTCAAGAATTCTTTTCCAAATGGCAGTCTTTGAGTCTGGTCAGATGGACCTAGGAATATTCACTTGGGAAAATTTGCCACTGCCAAAAATCTTACCATTGCCGTGTCTTTTTATTTACAAATCTGTACTATTTGTCTAAACTGAGTTGCTTAATGGTGGGTACATATTTTCACGTAATACTGATATTTATAATTACAACACACGTTGTAGAAATAATGTTTATCAAGTGTCAGTATCAACACCTCACTACTAGAAATATACATACTATATATGTACGTTACTTTACAACGCATTGCCAGATGACATTAAACAATTAAAATCGGTACGCAAACTTAAATTAAAAGTAAAATATATTCTATTACATAACTGTTTCCATACAATTAGAGACTATATTGATCATCAACAAGAAAAATGTTTATTTTAGCAAAACAGTGATATAGTATAATTCATTAGTTTTCATTTGTATTGTATAATTTAAAAAATACTTAATATGCATTAACAAGTAATGTACTTCAGCTTCCGGGGTCAATGACCCCCATCTCGATCAGAATTTTGTCCAGTTTCCCTGATCCATTGAGTAAATACTGTGTTGGCTCCTTGATTTGCTTCTGGGCGTAAATGTAGCTTCACTATGCGCACGTTTTGTTGAGCTCTTTCTTTGCTTGTAGTGGTAATAGAGCTCAGAGTGAGTTACTGTTGTAAGTAATGCAGTAATTTTGTTAGTAATGCAGAAAAATCGAATGTGCAGTTCGTTTACCGTTACAAATAAGTTTTCTATAACTTGGGAACGAAAATGTCTAGTTTTCGAAATGTTAACCTCGCGCTTTTTTAAATATTATTATTATTATTATTATTATTATTATTATTATTATTATTATTATTATTATTATTATATTTTTTCTTTCAACTATTAATCGTTACATTGTTGGGAAGGAATTCTGAAATTCAAGAAATCCTGCGCGAATGTTTTTTTTCCCCACATACGTCATATTTTTTTGACTAAATTACTATCTATATCTAAAAATACTAGGTTTAGTTTAGGCACTAGCGTTGTTCACAGACGGAAGGACGTTTAGTAAGAAAATCATTTTCGGTATCGGGGACCCCAAAACTTGTATTTCTATTCAAATCTCGAATTCGATTTTCCGCAGCATTGCGTAACTCGCTCTTTACTACGCATATTACTTCGTATGTACGTATGTTAACTATGTAAAAATTAATTGAAAAGCATAAACTCTATCGGAGAGGTTTGATGCCGGGAGATAATCAGCATCCGATATCGGAAAGTCGCGACGTCTGACGTTCCATTCCGTCTACTCTCCCTTCATGGGATTCCTTCAGGCATTTTATATGATTACGTTTGCATTACATAAAGCAATCAGTCTTGCGGTTCTGAACTCTGAGCGAAGAGGTAAACGTTCTACGAGCTAACCCACATCCGCTGACTCTATGAAGCGTTTCCCAACATAACCGAGTACAGAGTCAATGTCCCAGAGGAAAGTAACAACCGACATAAAGATCTGAATGTATGAATCTTGATGTCGCAAAGACAATTATTTCTGTCGCGTAGACCTTGAATATCTGGAGGCGACTAACATCCGAGAGCATCACCTGCCAATTCCTCTGCCTTCCCCTTCTCGATTTCCTTTAATACCATCCAGATTATGAATTAGAAACGATCTATCTATTTCAAACTCCCGACGGAAGAATAGTATTTTAATAGTGTCTGCACGGCGGCTGGATCTCTCGCTTCTCTGAAACGCTGGAACAAATAAACAGCTTATTGGGGGCTGGACGCGCGATTCAAATTACAAACGCACGCCGCGCCGAGTAACGACCAGCATCCGATCTCGGACCGCCCCGGGCGCCGCCCCTCCTGTCCCGCGGCCACGCCCCTCCCCCTCGGGGTTTCCTTCGCTCGGAAGCCACAGGAAGCGTCGGCAGAACCACATCCTCCGCGTCGCGCCGGGCCGGGCCGCGCCGCGCCGCCGGGTGTCGCTACGAGGGGGAAGTTGGCTCCGGCGCCTTCGAGGAGGTAGCTACTCTGCGACGCCTCGCACCTCTCCTCAGCCGCGCCGCGCTTCGTGATCTCGCGCTACCACCACGGACGTGGACGACTGGGTCCCGCGCCGCGGCCGCGCCTACACGGCGGAGGGTTGCGTCCGCCAGCGCTGGGACGACGATGTCATGCGCCGCCGCCAGGCAAGTCGCGCTCCGCCCCGTCAGCCGAAAAGCCTCTCTCGCTTTTCCTCGGGCATCGATTTAGGAAGCGCTTCCCTCGCCGACATCCCTTACACTCCATAACAGTGACTGCTTCTCCACCCTTAACTACTCTCCGTGGTGATTTATTTCTTCTCCCTTCTGTAATTTAACATGAAACTTAATAAAACTGTTTCTACCTGCCGGATGTATTTTTTGGTGTTTCCTCGGGATTTTATTATTTTCTAATACAAACCTTTAAATCACGTATAAGAATAAATAAAAAATAGGGCATCATCCAGAGGTGGGAAATGCAGAATTAATCGAAACCTCAACGAGATCCTTCTTGCCGATTTTACTTACGTAAAACACAATGGTCCCGAGGTTCGGAGAAAGTTGATAAAATATCTGCCGCAACGGTCAGACGTGCAAGTAACCTGAGCAGAGAGTATTATGTATGTATATAACTCTATCTGTATCTGTATTATATCTGTAAATAAGTAACGTGAGAAGGCCTTGTTCAATTGTCTAATGGCGTTGCCTTAACCATATATTTCGTATCCGATTTGCAAACGATGAAAATGCTTACTGCAGAGAGGGTCCACATCACATTTCTAGAAACCTAGCTCTTTTAAATTTAAAAGAAGTTCAGTTATCGTCCTCCGGGATTGTGGAGCATAGCTTCCTTCGAACAACGAACCATGCTTTTTTCTTTCCTTCCGCACTCGAACCACTCTTGACAAAATTACATCTTGCTTACTACAGAGTGATACATCATCTTAGTACATCTTGCTTTATTTCTTCCTTTTAATACCCTCTCGATATCTTGCTTCTGTGCGATTTATTCCCCTCAACGTAATTTTTGTTTGATCTTTTCAGAATTATTTCTCTAGAATTGTTTACCATAGTCTCTTTGGAATCATAGTACAGTTTCTTTGTTTTCTTTCTTCCTTCTCGTAGGTTGCAAATACTGATCTCATTTCAGCACCTCTTCATTTCCAAACACTTGTAAATGTTTAGCGCCATATGCTACTCGTAAAAATTCAAACCCAAAACATTTACATTTGTAACAACCTTTGACGGAAGGCAAATCTTTCACTTTCTGATTCAATGAATGGAATCCGTAGATTCCTAAGAATGGAATGAATGGAATCCGTAGATTCCTAAGAACAAATTTAAAATTCATTAAATATTTAAAGAGAAATGTTGATCCAGTCAGGAATCAGTTAGTTTGTGCATAAATAATTTAATGCGTAAAAAAGATTTGTTTTTCAACCATATAAAAAAGGCGCGTTCCTCATGAATAGATCATTTTTTAATGTTCGTAAAAAAAGACGGTTGCCATGACAACTGTCTTACTACAGTGAAAAAAAAAGTTATTCACGCATTGAAATATGACTAAGTAATATTCTTATCCGTTAGTATTTATGGCCGTATATAATATACTGCTATTCTCCGAGATATGAAATGCCATATTCCAATATAAACTTGCAAACTTTTTTCAAATATAATTTTTATACAGCTGTGGGAAAAATGTTTATATTTTGGTGTGAAGTGAATGTTTTTTATGGGCACCATTGATTTTTTGCGACGACCTACGATCACGGCACAAAATTCAGTCTCGACCGTGAAAAAACGCCCACTTCGCGCACTTAAAATGAAAATAATTATTTTATCTTAAAATTTAAAACCAAACCGGATTTTACCAGCAAATATTTCGCGTTTATTTTATATGCAGCGGAGCAAGATATTGCGATTTTTTTATTTGCAAATGTTCACGGTTTAGGAATCAATCACACGATATCAATATTATAACTTGTAAACAGTGAAAAATATATAAAATAGTATGGTTGTCACATAATATAAATAATTTTACACTCGGATATCCTTTTTTTCTTTTTGGGCAATCAAAGTTAATCTTATAAATTATATTTTGACACAGGGCAACTTATTACCATGTAATTGCTAAACTTCCCCTTGTCACCAGGTGATTAAATGTATAAAATATTTCTCATAGAAGTTTAATTCCAAAGTTCTTATAATTAACATCGAGATTTTACATATAAAGATAAAATGCATAATTTAAAATCACTTTAGAAAATGTCTAATGGTGGTAGCATGTTGGTAGCCTTATTTAACGTCGCATGGAATATGATCATCAGTAGGAGGTAGATTTGAATGAAATGTCATTTTTTACTTTCTCGCACTTACTAACGTAAGAAGAGAAAGCATTGTAGTCGTGCGTCGGAAAACGGCGAATTTTCGACATAAAAACTATCTCTGTCGGGCCCCGGTAACGAAAAAGTAGATAAATACAGTTGCTAAATATGAAAAAAATCATCTAACACATGGTGTGGTTAGAATCCATGTTTTGTGAGCCCTTCATACCGAAAAATCGCTTGACGGCAAACGTGTCTGTCTCTCCGTCCATCTGTCCGTCCGTCTGTGCACAACGCTAGCGCATAAACAGTTCAGCCGATATTTTCCAAAATTGATATTCCCCAATCGTTCTGAATGAAGTCGCGGCCTCTGGAATTTGAAACAGATATTTTAACCGATAATTTGGTTTAAACTACAAAATTGAAGGTAGATATTTTTGACTCAGAGAAAGTTTGTTGTATAAAATTAGCTCTTTATAAAAGGTCATGTACAATTTTTTGAAAAAACGAGTTATTTTTGCGTAATTTGCGTTTGACATTTACGAGATTTTTTTTCTCAAAAACTGCTCCAAATGTTTTCTTTAAATTTTCTCGATATATGTAATAAGGGATGGTAAGAAATATGGTGCTAGTCTCATTTTCGGGTATTGCTCGTTTTTTCGAAAATTGCAAAAAAAAATTCAAAACTACAAAATTGAAGATTTTATGTCAGACAAAGTCTGTGGTACAAAATTAACTCATTAAAAATGTCATATACAATTTTTTTAAGAAAACGAGTAGTTTTTCCGTAATTTCTGCTTGAAATTAGGGAAATATAAATTATACAGGTTTCACACCAACTACGGGCCACGCGAAAAATTGAATGAATGATATGGAAAATAATTAATTTAATTGTAATTATAATTTACAATATTAATTCTATTTTACTTTCTCGCTTTTTTACTTTTTACTGAATTTGTATTCTCAATGTATTGACATTTTCTTTTTAAACAATTCGCAAAGCTTAATAGAAATTTCGCAACAATGTCACATCAATATTTGAGAAGCTAATAGTTGTCGCACGTCGAGATGATGGTGGTGACAAGATACAGCTGTTTCATTTAGTTGATCTAGTTTTTTCAAATAAACCTTTCAGAAATGATTCGGAACCTATTTGATAATCCATATTTTTGTCGCGGTTTTCTCTCGTGCCCTACGAGTGCCAGTACTCACAATAGTATGATTTGTACAGCGTAACTCCTAGGTCGAGATCCAGTATTTCCGTTTGTGATGAATTTCCCGGGAGTTTTTTTATAAATTACTCCTCCGAATGACCGGTGAGAAATTTTATGTACCATTTAATATCATCTGATCCCTTACAAAATTTACTGTGTATTGAATAAAATAAAAAGGTACATTAAACGTATAATTTCTTCAATAACTTAAAGAAAACTATGCCCACGAAAGTTTTTCCATAAAAGTATGTACTAATTTAAACTTCTTTTATTAAAAAATTAGGTCCGTAAGAGCCAAATTGTTTTTTACCGTCTTGAGAACAGAGATTTTACTTTCATTTAAAGTATGTTTTTGGTGTCCATCTAACAAATATACGATCTGAAATTGTATTTTCCTGCACTTACTTTGAGGCGGTGTCAATATATAAAAAGGCGATAATAAATTAACACTAGAACTACCGACGTCATTTTGACAGCTACAACATACTCAAATATTGTTATCTTTATTCAAATGAACAGTATATCATTGTGATTACTTGACTAAATGCATTTATGATGTAAAGTGTATGTGAAAATTTTGAAAATTCGTGGAAATTACGACGACAGGCAATTCACGAGTGAGCAGCCAGAATTTTCGTAATTATTTTTATGTCAATTGCTTATATTCTAATTACTGTATTGATATTATTAGCCAAGCAAAAGTGCATAGTTTTTAAAAACGCTGCGCTGGCAACAGTGCGTTGCTCGCTTCTTGGTTGAATTGGACGTTTTGAAATAATAGCCAAGGTGTTAGTACCGCAGAAAATGCAATATTGCAATATTGCATAGCAGTTTCTAATGACGCGAGAAAGTACGTTCTGTTGTAGCACCACTAGTTTGCATTTTTCATCAATTTCGGCTAAACTGCGATCATCAGCGGTTACGGTGCCATTCAATCGGAACGTTATACGTCACTACAGTGACGTTCAACCTCCCAATTAGATGACACGGTCACATCTTATTTACTTCACAGGCAGCTATGAATAAATCGCAGTATAAGAAGTCATTTTTTGCCTTTACCCGTCATTGTATTGCTTTTTTTCTGATTTCATCGATTTTAATATTTTAATGGTACTTGCTTCAAATAATACTTGCGAGATGCATAACTCCACAGAATGCCTGAGTACCTATATCTGGTAGTCTATTCGATTTCTTCGTTCAGAAGTTGTAGTGTTAGCCATTGTGAGTATGTAAACTAAGGTCTCTGTGACATCTGTCAGCGCCATTGGTGGTTCATCAGATTTCGGAATAACTAAAGACATATTTTCTGGAAAAGAACAGTCCATACCAAAAGTTTGAAAGCTGAGTTCACTTGAACGAATAGAAACCTCGATTACATTAGTAACATATCCATCAGCTTGACTTGTTCATCCGAACTGGTTTTCATCACAATTTTTACGTCATATTTCTTTGCTTTTAGGACATTTTTAAAACATTTTAAGAGCACTTTATCCATCATTTTTGTCGAAGTTTTAGGTCACCAAAATCCGCTCCCTAATCATCAGCTTAGGATCGAAAGATTCGGAGAGAAAGGAACAACATATTGCATATACATGTTTATACTGCGCAGCCCCAATTATATAGTGAGAATATGGCAGAGGTAGTTAAAATCATTATACTTGGGTTTTCTTAACGTGGCGTCTCAAGGTCCGCCCGAAAGAGGGAGAGGAAAGGCAGGCTCCAATGGGGAGCTGCATCGTCACTACAGCTCCGAATTTTACGGCTCCCTATTGGAGTCTGCCTTCCCTCTCCCTCTTTCGCGCGTGGCCTTTAGATACCACGTTAAAAAAAAAGCATAAAACTCGTATCAATCCATACAGCACTTCCCAACAAACTACATTTACTGCCATTCCCTCGGTGTATATTTTCCCTGTCAATCCCTCGGCCATCGAACATCCACCTTTCTTCTACCGGAAGCGGTGGCTCAGAGCATCAACTGATGCCACTGCAGTGCCTCTGACCAGGAGGTCCTAGATTCGAGTCTCGACGGCGGCAGGAGTTTTGAAACTAGCTTTTCAGCTAGGTCAAATCCAGTCGCTATCTGGAGGAGGATTCTAGCGGCCGGCTGATCTGATCGGTAGTTTCGCGTGGTTTCACCGATCAACACCAGAGGAATGCCGGAGCAGTACTCTAACAGACGGGTCACGGACCGCGCGCGATCTTTCCTTCCTCTTCCTTGTTCTATCCTCACACACACTACCACACATTCCGGGAGCCTGGTCGGGGACTTAGAACTTGTTCCGGCTGGGGCGGTACCTCACTGGTGGAGATACCCGGTGCCCCGCTGATGGAGACACCTGGTTGAGGAAAACTCCGCTAGACGACGGTAGGTCGGCGCCGGATCTCGCCATCCAGTGGTGGAAGATCACCGCCACCTCCATGAAAAAAATGCTTACGGGACTTATAACCTCAGTAGTTGACGTGCCCGGAATCACCATCTATCAATCAATCAATTCACCTTTCTACGTTCACTCCATTCCTCCCTGAGAAGTGCAGGAAATTGGCCATTCCTTGAAATCCACAACCACAGCCAGACTGATCAGACAAAACTTTCCGATTCTTAAAGTCCCTACCATTTGAATAAACCCGACTCGTTGGATCCTTTTATCACACAAAATATATTCACGTTATACAAAAATCCCAATCGAATAAGATTAGAAGAGATTAGAAGGGAAAGCGAGTTCCCGAAATATCGTACACCGCTAGAAATCCTTATTGTATAAATAGTATAAGATCAGTGATATGACCATCCAATCAGAAAAGAGGTTCACAATACTTAGCGAACAAAATCTCCAGAATCTATCATTTTCCCGGATTTGATTCACAAAACATGTTATAAAGATAGGCAGTGACGCACTCACAGAAGGAGGGATCGTGAAGCTTTAGCCTTTCCCACGAGCCAACTACACTTGTTTAAAACTACACCTCTTACTAATTTTCTATACAAACGCAAGACAAAATGTATTAATTGTTAACGTTATAAGTATTAAATATAAAACAACAAATAAATATATTATATTCAGCATAAATGAAAAATTATTTATAACGAAACATGAAAGCGGCTAAACACTATTATCTGCAGTCCTTCCCCCATCCCACCCCCAAGAAAAATCTTGGGTGCGCCTCTAGCTATACGTAGTTTTTCATGAGGCCAAGCAAAAACTATTTCTGGTTCAAAGTAAGTCTACGCGCTCAGCTTGTTAGAACTTTATCTAGAGATTATTATAAAATGATGATGATGATGATGATGATATGATTGGCGGATTCCTTCTATGGGAGCCGCGAATCCCCCCCAACCCAAAATTTTCTTTTCTAATTTAACTACATTTATTCAAGACAGTTACCACTTACTAATCGCATCAGATTACAAAGGAGTGTATACACCTGTTTTTATTTCTAATTTTAGATTGTTTTATTGTTTGATTATTCCAAAAATATTTATTGAGATTCCGAACTAAAATCCCCCTATTCAACACCTGAAATACTTTTTGAATCCGCTCTTCATGACGCAGTTATCGTGAAAATAAGTACTAGCGTACCAGTGCGAGAACTCTCGCATGTTAAACCCCTATTTTCCATTTCCTTATTAAGCCTGTAATACTTGTGTATCGTTTTCTTCATCACTCTCTTATCGTCTGTCACAGTTCTATACATCTCCTTGTAATTAATATCAATACAATACACCCTTGTCAATACAAACTATTCTTATTTAACATTATTTCCGAGCAGAGAGAAACCCAGTGTAATTCAATCGCGTAGAATATCAAGTGGTTAGTTTAATTTCAGATACAGTTGCAGATTCTACAGGCTCTCACCAGGTGAAGTAATATCGATAATGGCTGGACCAGCAAAAATGTTCAAGATCTCATCCTGTAGATTACGGTGTGATGAACATTTCTTTGAGGCCTTCCGCCTCAAAATTATAGTTTTTAAGGCCCTAAAATTCTTTGTTTAGGAGTTATTTAACGATATAGATTCAGAAATGCGACCGTGTTGCGGGTTGCAATCGACATGAATATTTAGATCCTTCATATTTTAAGGTCAAAGTGCAATTCGTCACGTCTCCGTGAAATTCTCTTTCTTTAGAGATCTCATTTATAAAGATTGGTTGCGTGCGAGAGCCGCAAAAGGTAGGTATTCCACTGAAATAATATAGGAGACGGTACTAAAGCCGTTTTATGCACCACAAAACTCACGTTAATTCACCGGAGTTCGAAGGAAATGAGAGAAACACCAGATTATTCTCCCAAAGTCGGAAGAACTTCATGTGCTAAAATGCCCAATACAGATCTGAGTTCGGCTCCACGGTGACAATCCGCAATTTTCATATCCCCTGACTGATTAGGTAATCGGAACAGGAAAATCTACTCGTATTCTTCCTAATAATTCTGATTTTATTCTCAACCAAATTAAATGAAGTAATATGTTATTATCGCAATGAAGATAACAGCGCCTTATTTACCAAATTCAGTATTTATTATTAAAATTAATTATCTGTAATTCATTGCCCGCAAAAATACCTTCCATGATGTCATTATTCATATTTAACTTTAGTCTCCGATCATTTGGCAAGTAATATTTCTATTATATCGCTTCTATTATTGTGCAAATAAAAATCCATTCATTTTATAAATATATGTTCATATTTTGGAACCTCGGAAAATCGAGGCATTTTCCTATCTACAAAACTTCTCATCTCAGTGTATTCACAAATATTAATCGTACAAGAAACTTCTTCGTCTAAAAGTGAATCGCTACTTTCAAGACTTTTTAATTTCACTGCGAATTTATTTACAGCACCCAATTCTCATATATGCGCGGCTAACCTTTAAGATTTCTTCTAACTTGTAACTTTCTTTATTAGTTACTTGACTGTGTTCTCCGCAAGTGGTAAAGTTGGCCATGCAAGAGGCTTAGTCTGGATCCATAGTACTTTAACGGGAGATTAAATCGACCTCGCTAAAGCACAAGGTACTCAGACTGATTTACTGCAGCTACGCTAGAGACGATGTGATCTGAATATAGGCTACAAGGTAAAATAACGACGTAGGTCCTCCTTTAATACGCCGTACAAAAAGAATATTGTAAGATCAATTAAGTTCGTAGTCTTGCTTGATCCGCTCACGAAGAGTTCTTGGTTTATTCACAAGAGGCCTTGTGAATAATGCTTGTCTTCACTACTGAGATTTTCTTTTGTTTTGTTTTTTACTTTTATTCATTAATCAAATACATCTAATTAATGGGAGAAAATAAAAATATTCATTTAACATTAGTTTAGAGTAGATGTTTCTATAGTACACGCCATAGATTTGAAAAAAACAAATTACTGAAAATATTAAACTAAGACGCTTTCAAATTCAAAATAAAATTGATTGATGATTCCGGGCACGTCAACAGTTAATATCATTAGTCCCGTACGTGTAGTACATGTTTCTTCTACGAGTGATCTTCTCCCACTAGTCGGTGAGATCCGAAGCCGACCTACCTGACGGGTAGCGGTATTTTCCCAACCAGCTATCTCGCTCAGCTGTTAAGCTCCCGACCGGTATATGTAGTAGTGTAGTGCATGTAAATGTAAGGAAGGTGTGAGGATAGGACAGGGAAGAGTTAGGAAATATCGCGTGCGGTTCGTGGTCCGTTTATTATTATTATTATTATTATTATTATTATTATTATTATTATTATTATTATTATTATTATTATTATTATTAATCTGCTTCGGCATTCGCCTGGTAATGATCTGAGAAACCATAGAAAACTACCGATCAGAGCAGCCGGCCCCCTAGAGTTCTCCTCCAGACATCGACTGATTTCGACCTGGCTACTAAGATAGTATCGAAAATCCTGCAACCGTCGGGACTCGATCCTAGAACCTCCCGGTCAGAGGCATTGCAGTGGCATCACTTAATGCCATAAGCCACCACTCTCGATTTCAAAATAAAAGAGCTCATTTATTCAAGAAAAACCTTACATAATATTATATTTTTTAAAGAAAATGATAAAGAAATGTCTAGGTAAATCCACAATTTTAAATAACGACCTATGTACGTCTTCTTCACACGTCAATATCATATAAGTCCTTCAGGTCCAATTTAATCCAGACAATTCACTTTATTCACTCTCCCAAAATATTTTAGTCCGTTTAATTTATCATAGTACTGTCTTCAATCAATATTTCACCAATACGAAATTGCATCTTTTACATCAAATGCACCACTTAATTATACCACTCTGATTAGAGAAGAGTTCTACTCAACTTTACATCACTCACAGAAAGTATATTTCCTTTCTGAGTGTTGATTTTCGTCCTTGTTCTCAGGTCGGCAGTCTCCATGACATCAAACATTGCCAACCTATGCTTTTCTAGTCCAGTAGGCGGCGTCTATAGTTGTATTATCTTGACAACAAATATGGACGAAATACGAATAACACCTAATTACGACTCATTTCACTACAGAATATTAACATTCGCTTCATTTACTGCGGATTGTTACGATTCGCATTTTTTTAATATGCGGAATTTAAGACAGAACTCCCAATCTTTGTTTTGAATCGAAAACTAAGCATTTACTAGACACTTTAACTGGATATGGGGTTGGAAAGACCGCAGATCTTGCAGCGGCAAAAAAACGACAGCTTCTCTTGATTAGAATAAAACGTCACTGCTGCAAAAGACTTTCCAGAATGGAAAGGTGCCACACAGCGATAGGGTATCGGTCGGTTGGAGTGAGAACATAATGAGGAGTAACGTTCGTAGCCCTCGAAAAGTACTGATATACTGGAATTGGTCGGAATAAACCATGTAAACGACAGAGCCACCGATCAATCGGTCCCTATAATCAACATATGGTCTGCGACGTCGTCAGAAACCTATTACATGGTACTGTCAAAGTGATTCCGTGTTCAGTCGAGGTTTCATTCGGGCGAACATGGCCATTTACGGCAGTATACTTCACTGACAAGAGAGCGAGCAACATCGCACTGCGTCCGACGCATCCGAGCGACCTCCCAGTTCGGCAGAATGATGTCAAATGGACTTGAATTTTTCGGCTAAACCGATCCGTTCGACATCAACATGTTTCGTTTCTTTATACTAAAGCAGGAATTCCCAACTGGGTCGGTATAAACCCCCTGGGAGTCGATGAAATTTTGAAGAGAGTTGATGAAATGTTGATGAAGGGGTCGATTGGGGGTCAAGAGCCGAATACGAACCGCCGCGCCACCTGCTCAGGATAATCAAGATCCCATTGATTACAAACAATATTAATGAACTTAATTCTGTTATAAAGTGCTTTCTGATGAAAGGCAACGAAGCGTATGATAATAAGTTACAAATTCGTTCTCGTCTTTCACATCCGTTGTCCTTCCTCAGAAATTAGAATGTTTAGAAAACTGAAGAAATTATAACTATGCATTCACAGCGATACTCTAACTCCCAAGAAAGTACTCCCCACAGTACGCCATGGAGAAATGTAATAGCCAGTTCTTATAAAATACTCTAAATTTTGTAACCATTGCATTGTAATGGAGATGGAAACACAGCCACTCAAAAGAGGAAGTATCTTCGATTATTGAAAAACTGAGAATTTACGAGAATATTGGTGTGCGAAATTGTTATGTTTAAGGCAATTCTTGATTATGGATGCTATATATTGTAGAAAAACCGTAAGGGTGTCGATGAAATAAAGAGATACTGAAATAAAGCCTTGAACTACATGAAAATCTCCGTGGAAGATCTCTGTTCTGTCTGTACTTGGCGCTACAGACGGGCCATGGCCTACCAGCAGCGTCCCGGCCTCCTTAAGGGGTTCATGTGGTTAACACGAAGACATCCCCACGCCGTGATCTTCTCGACCTGAGAAGTGAGTTTTCTCATCTTCACACAGGAAGATATACTGGGACCCTGCAAGTAAAACGCACATTATAATCTTGCCCGACCGGGAATAGAACTCAGGATCGCCTTATGGAAAGCATTTCTATCATAGAAAGAATTTCTGTCAAAAAGAAATAGAAAGCACTTATAACAAGTGCCAATAGTTTTTACATCATAAAAGTTTGAATGTTAAATCTTAAATCAATTTATAGTGGAAAATTTAAAAAAAAATACTGGATTTTAATATTTTTTAATATTAGTACATCCATTTGACATTAGTAATCGTCGTTTGGCTGAATAATTGAGTTTTTTTTACCGGAAAGAAGTGTATTAAAATGCGACAAAATTTGAAGAATGACCTGCAGCCTACTGATATAGAGTGTTCAATAATTTTCATCTTCCCTTTTCGTTAAATTAATAGTGACCTTACGCACTGTCTTGACCATCTCTATGCATGGGTATAAAGACGGTCACGGCACTACCCTATCCGACTTTTTCATAGTTGACTATGGCACTGCTAATAGAAAGTGTAAGGTTACGCCTGTATCATATAGGAAAGGGAAATGCTCTGTACTGGACGGCATTATTCATTTCAGTAGTATTCTCGGAGGACATAGTTTTTCACATCCAGAGAATGTACTATAAATGTTTTTTTCTTCTTTCCTCGGTGCTACTACTATTATAAACGATAAATTTGTTTCTTACGCTTCTAGCATTTGCTTATATTTTGTTTCGGTTTGTAATTAACGAATTAAATTAATTTATTTCAAAGTAGAACAAAATGAAACTACTTTTCAACGCTCTTGCAATATCTATAATGTAGATCAACTGTGATTTGGTACAGGACAAATGAACTAGAACGTAATTTGAAAATAATTTAATCAAGTTTTCTTCATCGAAATATTCACAACTGATGTTATATGAATTGGTCTTGTCCAACGTCCTCGTGCATCATCCAGTGAACAATGTTTATTGTTAGTGCAATATTGACTAACTTCCGGGTTCGTAGAATTCTCCTACTAGTTTCTTCCCAACCCACAGACATATGCCTCGGTCGACCACCAAATCCGTTCTATGAAAATAAACAAGGTAATACATTGTGAACCACATTAGTTTTGGCAGCAAGTCTTAGAATTCCTACAGGACTAGGAGTAATTGATATAGGGCAGAGCATTCTCCCGACTCCGAATAACAGCAGCAGCAGCGTTATGATGTTCGCCGAAAATCATATAAATGTCACATTAATCAATCATTAATGGTACAGCAGTGCATCATTTCTTCAGTGTACTCCAAAACACCACTCGGCAATTATTTGTAATCACCACCTATAAAACATTCTGCCGAGGTTTTTCATTAGACGGACATTTGGCTGCGAAGTGCTGCAGGAAGCTGAAATGAATCGTAAGCAAATACGATCACGCAAATACGATCACGCAAATACGTTCACGCCGATACACGAAAGAGAAGTTTACGTATTTTTCATGATGCAAGTGTGTGGAAACTATGGGGAATGTTGTCCAGTTCCATGTGTTTCCGTGTATTACGTCCATTTAGGAACGTCAACGATCACCTGAATATCTTTCTTCTCACATTTTCTCGACTTCTGTATTTTTGCATCCCTTATTTTCTATTTGTTCCCATCCTGACAATCTACATGCACGTCTCTTCCTCGTGAATGAATGAAGCCCCAGTTCATACTATCTGTGAAGAAACACACTTCTAAAAATAAAGACCTCTGCGAAAACGCATGCTCTCTGTACCTACCAATCGCCGCCGCGAAGCCAAATAGACTACACTTACAACACCACGACGGCGGGTGTTGTATTTCACCATGATGTCCGCGGGTGTCTCACTGGAAAGCCTCTTCTCCTTCTTTGGAAGAGTCCCCAAAGCAGAAATATTCACTCCAGTACTAGCCAAAGTGTGTAGAGAACTCATAAATTGTTTTGAATTCCAGATGGCAGGTGGCCAAGATCCAAAATGGCAGAAAGATGCGGCGGATCAAAACTTCGATTATATGTTCAAATTGCTCATCATCGGCAACAGCAGTGTGGGCAAAACGTCGTTCCTCTTCCGATACGCAGACGACTCCTTCACGTCCGCCTTCGTCTCCACCGTCGGCATAGACTTCAAGGTGAAAACCGTATTTCGGCACGACAAGAGAGTAAAACTACAAATTTGGGTAAGTATTTAACTCCATTTCGTGCCAAAATGCTTCACAAGCTAACACTTCGTAAGTCTCTACTCCTAAACTTAAAATTCCACACCTCCAGCTCCCCTCTTGTCACTTTCAAAAATTCAGAGGTAATGCGTAGAAGGGGACACTTCTCATTTGGTGAATAGTGACTGGAATCGCTATTCTACTCCCCGCGATGTCTGTAATGTATAGGAGCTGTTCCGCGGGGAGAATGGAGAAGGGAGGTTCGGTTTTAGGGAATAAAAATATCACACGCTGCGTAGTACGGGCTATCCAGTATCTTTTAAAGATTTCCACGTACACTCGTTAAAAAAAAGTAGTTTATGCAATTAGTTTATGTTAAGCTCTATTGCATGAGTACGTTTTGAAAACGAGCGACGTTACGAGCTAGTTTTCAAATTTGTACGAAACGTAAAGCAACATTGTAAACGAGTTGTATACGCTGTTGATGTTGTTGTTGTTGTTTTTTATAACAGCGTTATAAATGTGTAAGAGAATCGAAATTAATTTTGCGAAACAACTCTCTTCTGGCGACTTGGATAAGACATCTGTGCGAGAAAACGGAGGCCGACTCTTCTGTTTACCTCTCTACTTCGGTTTTTATAACATGGTGTGTGAGGGCTTGTCTTCACGATGGAATAAATGGATGGAAATGGTTTTTCGCGTCTTTCTCGGTCGTGCCGATAGATGTCGCTTGATCAGAAGCACTGCTTGATACGGTCTCAATCATGCGACATCTAGCGACACGAGCGAAAAAGATACAAAAAGCCGTGCCATATTCCATCAAGAATTAACAACATATTAAGCCTCTCTTTATTAATCTAGGAATTTTACCATTACCTTGTCTGTTGATTTACGAATCAGTGGTTTTTGTCAAAAATGACTTGCTTAAGGGCGCCAATATATTTTCAGAAAACGCCGATGTCCATAACTATGACACTCGACGTAGAAATCATATTCATGAGGTTACACTATCAACAACTCATTACTAGACATTCACGTACAATACATGTACATTATTTTATAACACGTTGCCAGATGACATTAAACGATTAAATTCGATAGACAAGTTTAAATCCCGAGTAAAATCGTTTCTGCAGCATAACTGTTACAATTAAAGACTATACTGAGCATCAAAAGGAAAGTAACATTAATTTCAACAGTGATATTTAATATATTATTTACCATTTGGACTATAATTCTAAATATCCTGTAACAAGTATTGTACCGCAACTTCTGGATCAATGACTCCCATCGCGATCAGGTTTTTCGTCCAGTTTCCTTGAGCAAATGATCCTTTGAGCAAATGCTGAGATGGCCCCTTGTTTATGGCTCCTGGACATAAATGTAACTTCATTATCTGTGCAAGTCTTCTAGAATTCAATGAGAAATATAGTTATTCAAATTATCGTTCTCCACGTTGTCGCAGCAGGAAGTATTATTCCTTGACGAAGGACATGAGGGATAAGAGCCCAAATTTATTGCTGATTTACCCTTGAAAATAATTTTATTACATCGGAGCGAATATTTTGTTAACAATCCTTGCAAAAACCGATCATTTTCTTTCTGTATTCAAAATTCAAGTAGTGTATGGCTTAGGGTAGAGATCACAGAATTTTGAAAACGTGCACAGAATTGTTCACTTCTCCCCATAGCACGTCACACGCAGTTTTTAAGTTTTTTATGTAAAATAAATAAGAAGGCATGTCCTCACGCGCCGTGTTATAAAAACCGAAGTATACCTCCCAACAATTCTCTCGCTGCGATTAGCTGAACGTGTAATGACTTAATCAATCGTGCTGTAAAATACTAAAACGTCATCGTTTGTCCCGTAAAATGCTCGTTTATGAACGATTTCTTGCAACAGAACATGTTGTTTATAAAGCTGGTTTTTAAAAAAAAACATTTTAAAAAATACCTAGGTAGGTGGTCGGACGGACTGTCCAGTCGGACGAATAACCCTTTACGATTTGCCGTGTCTTAAAATGTACCCGAATTTTGTAAAATTGATTCAAAGGGTCTTATTAGTTCGAACTGTTCAAAAGCTTATAATTGCTTCCAATTATTCCTGAATAAACACATCATTCACCATACAGTATATTTTTTCTCTTCGCAATATATTTTACAATTCTTAATTATATCCTCATTCTGTCAATTATTATAAAAGTATCCCTACACGTAACCTAAAGGTAAACTTTGACAACCTAATTTGATCACAATACATACTTGATGGTTTCCAGTGATGCAATGTAATCACTAATACCATTGTAAAATAATTAAATAATTATTATTCATTTATTGGGCATATACCATTGTTCATTGTTAAGTCTCAACTGGTCATTAGCGATGTAAAAATTTGTTATGAAAATGAGAAATATTTCGATTATGAAATCAATATTGCACAATTTTTTGCTGTCACTACTGACCTTACTATTGATGTAACTCAAAATACAATTAAATAATACATGTGAATTTCCTTTCTGTTTAGGATACTGCTGGTCAAGAGAGGTATCGAACAATCACAACAGCTTACTACAGAGGAGCAATGGGCTTTATCCTCATGTATGATATTACCAATGAAGAGTCTTTTAATAGTGTGCAAGACTGGTGAGTCTGTATTGTTCACTTCAAATTATTTCAGAATCAAGAATATTACTAACATTACTTCTGTAATTTTTCAAGTTTTCAACTTAAAACCTTTGAATGTCTGAACAGAAATAAGAGGCTTTATTCAATCATTTGACATTTTCAACTACATTTGAAGACTTCTGATCTAAAAAAGTATTATTTGTCAAGTTGCTCAATAGAAGATTATTAATGAGAACATTGCATTTTGTGACACATTTTGCTCTTCCAGGGTTACCCAGATAAAAACATATTCTTGGGACAATGCGCAAGTCATATTAGTTGGTAACAAGTGTGACATGGAAGATGAACGAGTGATCAGCTATGAAAGAGGGAAGCAACTGGCTGAGCAATTGGGAATTGAGTTCTTTGAAACATCAGCAAAGGAAAATGTAAATGTGAAGGTAAACTGAAGCATACTACAAACCAATTAACTTTTTTGTAAAGTCTAATATGAAAGAAATATTAGACATTAATGTTAACTATGAAAGCATTTATGACATTGACATCAATGAAATTTTAAATATAAATTCTAATCAAGAATGGCTTAAGAAAATTCTTAAACAAGTTGCCGGAAAATAAATCCTAAACATAAAATTACTGGATTGGCTTAAACTCTCAGAATTGATTGGTTGGCTTTGAAATGGGTTCAGATTCCTTTGTAACATTTACAAAACATAGAGAAAATTTATCCTTCATAACTTAATGATCCCATTTAAATTTTTTGTTAATTCTCGTTAAACACGTTTTCCAATGTACCCAGACATCGAGTCGACCTGCAACATTCCCTACAGCTCAATAATGATTTCATGCAATAATAAAATCACACCATGTTTACGACAATGGCAGTGTTTAACGCTAGTGAGGACATTTCATTGAATGCTTTCATGGATTGTGAATACGCAAATCACGAGAAAAATCATAAACACTATTGTACACCATAAAAGTCCAATAACCACCATTACCGTGAGGTTTAAACAAAATTTCCATACAACTAACAAACACACCAAAATAATCCGAATTCAGGAAAAAATGAACATACCTGGAATGGCAGCCTTTAAAATTATTGAAGAAAAACAAGTAGATAATGTTTTTTTAACGTAAAATATAGTCATGAGGTGGGTAAATTATTTATAAAGAACTTTAAATTATTTTCCAAATTCCAATGCTTTCGCATTTTTATTCCGCAACCCTGGCATGCAAGTATTCCACCAAATAGCTTCACAATCTTTCAAACAATACACTTCCTACCGAAAGTTTACCATCTTTTCAATCCTGCCAACGTTATCATTTGGTCGCGGTTTTCGCCGTGGTGCTACAGTCCACTTCTCGTGTGAAACCTACTGTCCTTGAAAGCGTAAGAGCAGGCTGGTGCAGCGAGCTTCTCTTGCGGGCGGTGCATTTGAACGCACGCTCATGCGCGACATGTTGGATATTGTGACACGTTTCGCTAGAAAATATATAAGCGATTGTGTAGCATTTTAATACAATTTCATGAACACTAAATTTGTAACACTTTCTGTAACAAACAATCGAAATGGTCCACAGAAATTTCCAAGATTTAATAAACTAATTTGAATTTTTTAATGTTTTGTTATCAAATCTTAAACATTTGATTTGAAATTTACCAACCTTTGTACATATCAATGAATTGTCTCCTAACTACTGAAAAGTATTTTCTCATTTCCTATAATTGGCGAAATAGTTCTTGAAAAATATGACAGTAATAAAGTTCTTGCCAAGAACTTGAGATCGATTTAATTGAAAGCTACCCCTTTTTAATATTAATAAGGATTATTAGTATAATCATCATTTTAATGTCATTATGGGTTAATATATATTATACATTACATTAATAATGTAAAAATAAAACATCGGTATTTAATTGTAATTCATATCTATTAATACTGAGCAACCGATCTGGGTGGTTGAGATCGCTAAGGCAGTGGTGCCATGGTAATCTTGGGCTGAAGAATTGTGGTTTTAAGTCCTGCCTTGGGCATAGTTGTATTTGTGTTCATTTTTTCACCCCTCATCATCACCCTACCTCTTCATTCAGTATTCCCTGCGAAAAGCAGGAGGCCCTTGCCCTTAATGGGATCTTTGTTGGCTAATTAAAAAAAATAGAGTAGATCTCATCTCTTTAATTTCTTTGTGACCCTATACTGTTGGAATAAAATTTACTTCCTTGCACCATAGTACATTTTACAACAGAACAGTAACAAATTAATCAGAGTCCTTGAACCCAACCTACTAGAATTTATGCAAATTAATATGAGATTAGTTTATATGTGTATCAATAAGTAATTAGATATTCATGAAATCCAAATTAAGAATGAAAGTTACAAATGTTGTTCTCCTCCCTAATTTAATGGTTTTTTTGCAGACGGTATTCGAGAGGTTAGTGGACATCATTTGTGACAAGATGTCGGAGAGTTTGGACTCTGATCCAAATCTGATGAATGCAGGATCCAAAGGAACGCGGTTGACAGAACAACCAACAGGACCGCAAAATGGAAGTTGCAACTGCTAACCATATATTTTTGCAGTTTTCTTCTTCATACCAGTGTCCCTGGCATTCAACAGAATAAAACTACTAATGTAAAAAGATGAGAACAACAAATATCATAGAATTCTCCATAAAAAAACTAGAAATTTTAAAAAATTGAAATGCCAAAATGCTAAGTACACAATTTTCAGCACATGGTATTATTAAAAATATATGACAGTATGCAAGTGAAAGGAATGAGAATGCTGGCACATTGGACAGGATATTAGAAATAAAAGAACAGTGCAGACTGTTTATAAGTTAAAGAATCTGTGTATATGTATGTATGTTTAATTTGTATTTCTGAAAGTGAATCTATTCTATTCTTTTAAGTGTAAATTTCAGTGACATTATTTTTCTACACACTCTTATGAATATGCTTCTCAAACTCTTAAATTTCAAACTATATAAAATTACAAAGCAGAAGACTATTTCAGGGAATGTTTGTGGTGAATAATAAACTGTGGCATAGCTTGTACATGAAATCACAAGTATCTAAAAACATTTCTTTTTTGCTGGTTCTGTCATGAATCATTATTTTTCTTTTTCCATTTTAAAAAAGTCCATGAAGGGAGGCCAACTGCACTGGCTTCATGAAAAATGAAATTAAGAAAATTATGTAAAACATTCTCAGGCATGGAATTTTCTCATTCCACATTCCAGTTTCAAAAGAGCTTACCATTCATGTTATGATAGGTAATGCTGTTAATTTTCAGTCAATTTTACATGTATTCATCACACAAAGTGCTTGCAATGAATTGGCCTGTGAGGCATTTTAGATTACATAAATGTTTCACATTAGGAAGGATCATTCGTTTCCTGTTTCAAAAGTATATCAGCACGACAAAAATGCCTACTTATAATAGAATCAATGACAGGGTATAAACTGTTTGATATTACATCAGCCATGATGAAAAGCTTGAATGAAAATTGATTGGCATACATGTAATTATTGAAAAAAAAGACTACAAGTAAGTCAATATCACCCAAGCATGATGTTAAATCAGTGATAGTCTCTTTATTAGAATTATTACTTCAAAACTATAAGGTTTTTTGTCTTCTTGTAAATATTTTAGTTATGTTGAAGTATAGAAGTTTTTAATGACCTGCACTGACATATGAAGATTAAGTTTGCTCTCTGTGTGAATTAATATTAGTTTTATTTCATTTATGACACATTATTATAAATCCAAATTTGAAAACCATAAAATGGACCAACTTCTGCCATCTCACTTGTAAATATCTGTCAGAAGTGTAACACAGTTCTAATTGCAAATGTGAGATAATCTACAAGAGAAATTAATTAAACCCAGAATACCATGAAGAGTGATGTAGATGTATATTGTGTATAACAATGTTTGTCAATAAACATGTCAGTAGCCTTGTATAACTAACTGCAGAAAGCATTGCAGAGTAAGAGTAATAACACTAAGGAGTATTGATAAAATGATTAAAAACAAGTAAAAACAACTAGTCAAGAATGTTTTAACATATATTAATATATAAATATACTAAGAATTGTTTCATGATTGTGAATTGTACATAGAGAAATGTAAGCAATTAGTACTTAATTTGTTGATACATATATATGAATCTTTGAACAAATTGTCTATTCTTCTGGAAGTACATCACTGGTGGCTACAAGATCTATTTGATCTCAATTCTCTCATTAAAATTATCAATATGTTTGATGATATGTGCGGTGTTGCAATATAAAGCAAATCCAGGATGACAAAAATAAAAGCAACAATCTACTCAATGGCCTCATAACTATATACTACCTAGGGAAATGTAAGTCAATTGTTTAGTAATAGAAATTAATTGTATCACTCCACACAGTGGACACATTTGTCTGTTAGTAAAAACTGTAACTGTCTTGACATTGTGGTATCAACTGCTGTATTTCTATGGTTGTCACATTCTTTGTCATGGTTTCTATTGTTCCTTCACGATATCACATCCTACAAATGCAGTAAACTCTCTACTACATGTTAATAGTTTTCAACAACTGCTGGAAATTATAAAAGAGTATGTGCCAAGGTCTTTTCAATTCACATACAATCCAAACTAAAAATGTATTTTTAAGTGTACCACATCAAAATCAAATAAGAAAACTGATCTGATGAATTGTTCCACAACTCACTTGCTGTTAAGAGTATTATTTAATTAAACCTTTAATGACAAAATATATTTTAAGTATAATGTGAAACAGAGAGAGAATTCTATAACAGCAATAATATGGTTGTTTTAATTATTTCATAACATTGTAACTTTTTAAAATTAATTTATTATATATTAAATGTGAAAGTTATCTTCAATATTGCTGCACTTCTAAATGGTTGTACAGAACAGCAAAAAACAAAATGTTTTTAATGTTTAATTTGTTAAAAGATAATCAAGAAATAAATCTTTTAAAATTTAGAAATCATATTTACATGTAAATTTTCATTAAAAAATAAAAACCAGTTATTGAGATGTGTAGCAGTAAATGTGGTACATACAAAAATGAAACAAATTATGAAGGTAAAAGAAACAGAAATGGAGTTCTGCTTGAAATAGACATTTTCCCTTGACAAACATAACACAAACTTTTTAGTCTTCTGTTTTTGAAAAGTGAGAGGCAAGGATTTTGATCTTTCTGGATCATGCATAACTTGTTTCACCCAAAGGAGCATAAGTCAAAGTAACGCTTTTGTCACAATGATGTACTGAAGCAGTGATGGACAGTACTCTCATAAGTCTCATTATTATATTTCTCCAAGATGACAGTACATTGTGAAAGATTTGGCCAGAATGGTTTTAGGAGAAATTTTGATCTGTTTTCCCCTACATGCCTCTTTAAGTTGGCAGATCTGCTTTCAACATTCAAAGTTCAGTTTTGTTCCAACGTGGCTTTGAGAATACTGATTGCCCATCACTGCACTGAAGGGTACTTGTTTAACCCGCACAATTAACAACAAATCTAATTTCTGTGCATTACCAAAGGGAGACCAACAGCCAAAATAATTAGGATGAAAAGGTGTTTCTTCTCAGTATTGTTGTAGATGGTAGGACAGACTGAATGTGATAGTAAGCTATTTCAACATAGCTACTATGTTTAAATATTGCATCAACAAACAGTAAGCATTATTGATATCTTTTGATGTGTACAATCCAAAACGTTTTGTGTATATATGATAAAATAATACATAACAAATAAGAAAGAGAAGTTTGACAATAAGTTTTCCTGTCACGTTATCTCTTACACATCACAATTGATGCTAGTTGAATAAGACAAACTGCTTTTACAAATGTGAAATATTAGCGCCATTTATCCATAATTTTTAAGAAAAAAGGATTTTTTTGTTTGAATTCACATATTTGGAAACATATATATTGTCTATCAATAGAGGGTTGTCATTTAAAGCAGTTATATAAAATTGCATAACATTAAATCTGAAAATATAAATGTAATAAAATATTACAAACATTTTACTTACCAAGATGTTGCAAATTTCAATTTGATGTTAAATGTGATTCTGTCTCATTGACAAGTGGTGAGTGATTAAATTTATGCGTACAGGCACAACATAACCAAACTGTTTTTGAGGGATGCTCTTCATTTTTGCTGACAAGTAAAAAATAAGAAACCATTGGGCATGAGGCCTCCCTTGGTATTGTGCAGGTACACTAAAGCAATTGATATATGGTTCCTAATTTGAATACTAACAGTTTTTCAGAATATCAGAATGTTTATTACAAATCATTTAATATATTCTTACTTAAGAATATAAGATTATGAACAAGCAAACTTGCTTAAAGAAATCTAATATGTGGAACCATAAAAACTTGACTTATGTTTTTAAAGTGTATTTCAATAGAGCAACTGAAAATTGTGTATTTCATGTACTAGACTCATTGTTTAAAACTGAATAGAATAATTTCTTCTAGAGAAGCATTAACATCATGGATGAAACCAAGCTGTTTAAATACTTGCAACATTAAAAACTTTCTTACATTCCAAAAATGTTTTCCTTCAACACTCATGTCTTAAAGACATGTTGTGACAAAGTAATTTGTATTTTGTTTCATAAATTTTAAGAACAACTTATTCAGTTATCAACTAATTTATTGGGAACAGAAACAATAATATAAATTGATTCAGGTAAGCAAAATGTATTCACAAAACACACTTGAATGATAGTAAGATCACCATTAGTGATAATTTTCATAACACATCACTATCAACACAAAAACTTCCTTGCAAAAGTCTGCAACAAGCCCAATTGTGAAGTGTGTAGAGAATGGTAATTTAATCATGAATTTTCCTAATCACGTCAATAAAAGTTCTTCATGCATTGACTAAGGTGTTATGATGATAGTGAAATTAATTATGAAAGCTTAGTTTCCAAGGAGGAAATCAGGCCTTAAAAGTAATAGCTGATTTTTCTGTATTGCAAATAACTAATTAGTACATGCTAAGTGTTAAAAAGCATATAATACTGGTAACAATGCCATAAATGTTGGAAAGAGAGAAAAAGCACCATCATTGCTCTAAATGTTGATATTTCAAGTTGTTTCCACTCTCCACTGCAACTTTATTGCAAGGAGTTCAGAGAACAGCTGTTGAATAGCTAAATTCTGATTGATGTTGAAATGGAAATTTATGCAGATTATAAAAGTGAGTACTTTGATGCGGAAATACTATTTTCTATGTTCAATGTTCAATGTAATATATTATACAGAAATGATGTTTGATGAATGTTTTCAATGACAGAAATGTGTTTCTATATTCATGTTATGTTCTTGAATATTTAATATTCTTCTGCTCATTGGATACTCTTGTCCAAATTTTTGCTGCAAAGTTTGATGTGTATCACAAATGCTCAGAGGAAGTCCTAAGTAGATCTCCTTCATACAAATCCACCCCAATTCCCAGTGTTATCTCTTGTGCATTGCTAACGATGTTCCCTTGGCTCAACTGCATAATTCCTCATGGGAATATGCTTCTCTCATAGACCTGATCTGACAACTTTAACAAACTACATTTCATAAATCAGTTTTGTAAGAAAAATGTTTGATAACACAATTTATTGATTGTTAAAAAATAATACATCAAGTAACAACATTATGAGGACTACATAATACATAAACATCAAATATGTAGTGAATCCATCCAATGAAGAATTAGCACTTGAACCTCAATATATAATTTTGCACGGAATAAGGGATGAAATTATGAATTTAGGCACGGAATAAGAGATGGATTTATGAATCAAGTTTCAGATACAATCAATAAATAAATATGTGCAAGGATCTTCCAAATTTCTGAAATGCAGGAGTGACCGGTTCTTTAAAACATCAGAATCCGGGAGAGTGAGTTTGCATTCATATTTCTATCTTTTAGGAGTATATGAGTTTCACACCATTTTGCATGTTTTATTCAACTAAACAAGTTATTCTCATAATTTCAAATAGACAGAATATTATACTTAATAGACTTACTCAGTTATTCCTCCATATTCCTAAAAGTGTGAAAAACCTCTAGAATTCTAATCTAATTACTATTCAATATTATACCAAATTGTAGTGCACAACAAAATTCATATTATTTTCTTCCCTCTGAATCGGTGTTGTGTGGAATCCCAGAAGATGTGTTGCCCCATGACTGGTCTGACCCCAGATTTCATGACACAACACAACGAACAAAGGGTGATCTCTTGGGATAGTCCAAGTTGCTGTGGTACATCTCCTTACTTTTAGAAATCATTGCTAGTGTATGAATGTGCAAAAAATAGTAAATGCATTTTCTCTCGTGCCTATCAAATCTAATGCAGACCCACTGTAGCAAACTCTCTCAGAGATTTTGAACCATCTCTTTTGGAGAGAAACAAAAGACAAATATGTACTAATATCCTATTTAAAGAAATACTATAAACGCACGTATTAAAGAACATGTTATGTGATGTAATGGAAACTGTAAGTAAAATGAAACACTTTTTATTTATTCATTTATAAGATCCTGAATATCTGCGTGTGAATGTGATGAAAGTAAAATAGAAGTAATTAAATCAAATTAATACAAATATGTATGAATTCCAATGTATTTATTTGTTATATTGTACCCAATAATCCTAAAACTGCAAAGTATGTTACAGTAGAGTGGTACATTTTCAATCATTTATTTTCATAAACTCATAGAAGAATAAATGTTGATGTTGAATATGGTTCATATTTTAATAAAAATGACCTAATGGCATTGACTGTAAAAACAAAAAGGGTTTGAAAATGTGTAGCTGCATCAATATCATGACTGCATTTAGTTAAAGTAAAAATTTAAGTTTTAAAAAATGGATAACATATGTTAAATTACATTTTTTTTTAATATTATTTTAATGAAAACATGTTAACAAGTGAACACAGGCATTTGAACATAAATCAATTTCACATACAGATATGAACAATATTTCAAAGATGCATTATTTAATTACATTTTATGGTACATGATTTGTAATGAAATTTACAACTTTTCACAGTTGCAGAAAATATACACATATACAAATGTAAATTTACACAATCTACAATTCTGGCTTTCCAATTTTACAGGATCCTGCAATAAAATAAAAAAGGAATTCATTCTTTAAGTGCAACATAATCCTTATCAAATAATTAGTATGTTAATGTCTTGTTTCTAATGCCATACACTTACAAAAATGCAGCACATACAGAAAAGTTAATGTCATTTTCCTGAAAAATCCTTTTTCCTTTCTTGTTAATTTCAATGTAAAAACGTGAATTAACTGATAAGTGACCAGTATGAAATTTCCTTTCATGAAATGGGCCCTCATATATCCACAACAAGGACTATATTGTAAATAGGAAAAGCTTGTAAGATTGTCCACAAAGGCTGCATGCTGACCAGGTCTCATTATTTTGAGGACTCAGCAATGGGATGAAAATATTTGGCCAACATTCAGGGCCACTTCAAAGGTTGCAAGTTTCCTGTGATTTTGTAGCAATTTTTAAACATTAAGTCCTACCTGTTTATTTTTAATATAAATTCAGTTTTGAGTAAAATTATTTACATAATGTAAATCATTTTACATTAATATAAATTACATTTATAGAAATTGTCCTTGATTTTCAGTGATTTTCATATATAATTTAATGGAATTTAACATCTCAGGTAATTCATATTTAAACTAAAATGTGACTGGATTTACTGATAACTGTTGTAACACAAAATACTACCTCTTGAATTTGATCATTGCAAAAGAAAAAAATCTTTATTATCAATTTCCAATGTGTGCAGAAATTGCAAGAACACTATGTAGCATCCAGCCATGAGAGAGGTGTCTATGTTTTCATTAAATACTCAGAAACTCAGGAAAAAAACAAAAACAATGAAACAGTTTCGATTTTGACTGGAAAAATGCAAAAATTTATTCAGCCTATTTTCGTTCTGCAAATACCAACTGAATTCTCATAGTAACTGCATCACTGCTTACAACGCAGCTGGTGTCATACGAGAGCTAAGTTCCACAAAAGATGCTGCCCACCATTAAGTATCTGGTATTGATTTGTTGCATTATGAAAACAACAACATTTTTTATATTCTTGGTATGTGAAGAACTGTAGTCTGTGTGTAGCCTATACTAGACTATGTTATTTCAGAATTCATGACTGTTTTTATTAAAACCTTTTACTTATTGTAGTGTTACATGACAATATTTTATTTATTGCTCTAGAGCAGAGTGCATACTATTTTTTGGAAAACCATTTTTGTAGATTTGTTCATCAGCATTTTTACTGCTGTAAACCACTAGTTAGGCTATATGTGAAAATTAAGCAATACAAAAGTGGCAATTTAAACTAAACTACAACTTTCACAGTGTGTTTTTTAATGATATTCTTTGGCATGATAGAATTATTTTTAGTTATTCCCAAGAATTTTCATTTAATAATAAGGTTCTTCAAATATGCTTCAATTTTAAAGGCCCTAGATTTAGCCTCATACAACTATTAAGAGGGCTCTACTACCTTCTTACTGAAGAATATGAACCAAATGATGTTTGATTTTCTTACCATTCAAGTGTCTGCCCAGTGGACATGACGATTATCATATCCTGAGAAATCATCCTGCAATTTTGTTTCATCTTGTCTCTGCACACGGCGAAAATGTAGAACAAAAAACCATGTCCCCAGTATAAGAAACTGAAGAAGTATCCATGCCAAGATAATTCCCAGCAATGTACCCCAAGACATGCATACATCATCTGCAAAACAAAATTCCTCGTGAATTTCAGAATATTAGAACATTCATATCTTAGAAAAGTAATTTTATTTCAAAATAGATGTTTTGTTCTTACTTTCTGTGGAATGAAGTGCATTTGATTCCGGTTCAGGTACCCGGACAACAATTGCTAACTGGACAGGTAATTCTTCAAATTCAGAGCGAGAGGGAGGAGCTTGACGGCGTTTCCTCCCAAGAGAGACAACGCAATCCACCTATTAATGAAAATTTCAAAGATCTAAAACATGTGGCTTCCGCCAAAGAAAACCTGTTCATGTTGTACTAACAAATACTTTTTTCTCAATATTCAAAAGATAAAAGTCTTGAAAACAATGAACTCTCCCTGTTCTAAAACTTCCAATAAAAATTCATTGAATGCAATTATATATCAAGGGAAACATAAAAAAATAATTTTTTAAATAAAAAATTCTTTGAAAATATATTTGTTACAAAAATCACTTTTATGAGAAAATATTCCCCTGGAATGCATACACTTTCCCTAGTAAATTTAATAATGTTTTGCAGCCAATATTGATAGATTTTTGATACCATTAATTTTAATAAGAATATTGTGACAATCTTGCTACTAGTTTAATGCCAAAATTCTTTTTTGGGAAGACATTTGCCATTTATAGAATTTGCCTGAATTAAGCTTCACATTAATGTCACCACATGATACACCAAGTGGTACCCAATGTAAGTGAAGTTTGACTTTGTTTTGTCTCCAAAGTTGTTACATATTAACTTTCTTAATGGCTAGTTTATTCCAAAAACTTGAAACAAATTTTTCCTGATTTTATTGGAAATATGTAAAACAAATAAACATTTCAAGTAGATGCCAGAAACATGTAGAACACGGAATAAATTTCCACAGAAGAAAATTCAACAAATTCAGTTGTCTCAAATAAATGTGGCGGTTGAGCAAGGTATCTATGGGTTATATAGCAACCAACTAAATAGGTTAGAGTAGTATACATAAACAATTTTCATGACAAAAGGTATAAGTTAAAAAATAGAAAGAGATAGGTATAATAATCCTGATGTTTAAGTTAAAATGTTCCTCAGAAAATTACAAGGATAATCTCAGTGTCACAGTTTTTGATGAGGAACTATCCACCAAACAACTTATTTTTCAAAATTTCTAAACTTCTAGTTTTTGCTAAACTTAGCATTTGCAAAAATTGCTGATAGAAAAGTAGAATAAAATAAAAACTCACAGGAGGACATGTATCTGGACAAAAGTGAACCGTAGCACGAAATCTGACAACGTCAGAATTTGGAAACTTAAAAGCTCTGAAGTCTCCAACTAGAGAGCGTGATCCTGGGCGAAGTCTCCTTAGAGGAGAAAAATCGGGTGATGATGGACAGCCACGATTATCAAGCAACAAATAAGACTCAGCTCCATTATTACTTGTTGCTATTAAATTAAATACATGAATATCAAATGTGCCTGAAAAAAAAGTAGTGATCATATTTACATTCTGGAAGCACTGTAGAAAATGAAAATTCAGTTTTCTTTATTATTTAAAACTCACTGTTTTCTGGCATAACATCAACTTTTAGTTGAAGATTTTGTCCCAACACAACTTCTTGTAGCTCTTCATTTGGATGAAACCTATCCGCAATACGAAGAGATACTGTGGGAGGTATAGTAGTTGAGTTCACCACTACAGTCCCTCCTTGAGAATCACTACTGGATGCAAACAAAAACATTGGTTACTCTCGTTTTCTTGTACTTGGCATTTCTTTCTTATCCTTTTTCAGAAGTAAAAAATACAATTATCTTACTTTGATCCAGAAAACGATAAAGATACTCCCAGCGTCACATTTTTTGATGAGGAACTATCCAACAAACATCCAACCTTCACTGCTCGATCACCTCGACGCTGAATAATGGGGTTGTACTGCACCATAACAACAGCAGACAGTAGAGTTCTAAAAGTACAAAGAAGGGTTATATGAATCCCACAAAAAATTATTTAATAAGAGAATATAGTGACAATGGTGGATAAAAGTCATTGCCCACTTTATGAGAAAAGACACAAGTGACCTTCCAGAGATGTACAAAATATTGAATGGCTGCTACAACATTATTGGATAGGCAGATATTTTATTTGATTTATTCATCCTCAAAAAATAGTACAACTGTATGTAACATGTTTAAACAAAGTTGTGATTAGTACACTGGGAAACCATTTCCAGAAACTAGTGTAGGAGAAGACACAATTGGGATTGAAAAGTCACTTTATACTTGACAGTTGTTAAGAATTTTATTATTATTAAAAATTATTTAAGATTATTAAATTATTATTATTATTAACATGATGAATAATTATTTCCATTGTACAGGAGTTAAAAAGAAAACTGGACTTGAGAATGTCATAATGAAAGTTAATTCACTTCTCCCTGCTGTAATTTAATTTTATATTTAGGTAAACCATTGAGATGTTCAATATGGTTATTTTTCAACTATGATGAGCATTTATGTTTATTCAAACCATTCTAAGAATGTTTTGAATAAACAATAAATTTTTACAATTTGTGTGTAACTGCTGCCAAAAAATTATGAATACAATCAATTATGGAACTAAAATCAAAGGATAGAACCTCAGTAATTTGTAGCTAATCCGACCTCTTAAGAATTCTTTTTTTTAATTACTTTACTTTGATCTAGTAAAAACAAAGCATTAAAGAAGAATATCACCTATTGGTTTCTCCAATGGAATGAGCCATCATCACACCACAAGTATTAATCTCCCTTCCTTGTCTTTGAAGAGGAATTTTAAGGGTTACATCCCTTCCTTGGCGTCCTTGAGTGTAACATTCCTCTGAATGTCCAACTACATACATCCTTCCACGAAAATTTTGGGAATGTAGAATAACATTCATGCCAGCTGATGTGCAGGTGACCTGCACTAAAAGAAGAAAATTACACAAAACAATTTTCAAGATTTTTGGTCAAGGAGAATAAATAAATGAATGATGATTAATGAATGCACATTAAAAAATATAACATATATTTAAAAAAACATTAATTTTAATGAAAGGAATTTAAAATTGTTTGATTTATATTAAAAAAATTACACGGTAAACAAGGAACTTTCTCCCAATAAGTAGCACCAGCAAGAAATTGAACTCCTCGAGGCCCAATACTTGATGAATCATCACCATGCAAAAGGCAATATGATGCTTCAGAATCCCCACTAGCGGGAATGTATGTGAAACCACGACAGCTATATGATGTTTCGTTATTACATCGTTGTTGACACTGAAACAATATTCAGTCGATTAGAAACACAAAAAGATAGTTTTCTCAATAGAGAAGCATTTGTAATTAAAACTTCAATTAGTATAATATCAAAAACAAAATAGTGAGACATTTCATAATAAATTTTATTACTGCAAAAGAGCAGTTAATATTACAAATATTTAGGGGTAAAATATGAAATTTTGAATTATATGAATTTAAAGCCATTTTGATAAACTGGGCTCCATCAATGAAAACATTTCTAAATGTCTTAGTCATTTCTACTGTCACTACAAGTCTGTATAGTGAACAATATCACTTAGTTTAATTATGTTTCTACCATTTATTTTTATAGACATTTAAACAAGAAATCAGATGTCACATTTCATAGCACTTGAATAAAATTTGACTAATGTTCATATTTTGAACTTCACAAGTGTTTCTTAATGTTTTGTTAGTAGTTAGCAGCTTCACTCTTACTTTTAACCATACTTCTTACCTCCAATTGTGTTACATTCTCTTCTTTGTTATCAGCACAACAAATTGTAGAATTTGCATACTCTTCTAGTGAGCAACTTGTATCTGAAAACACTACAAAAAATTCTTTAACAACACTTTCTTCATTTCCACACTAATTTTTACATCAATTTGTTTTTATCACTTCAGGAATAAATAAATGAATTTGTTTGTTTACATTGAAAGCAGATGAAAATATTAGTTATACAATTCACTGTCACAATTATATATACATTTCCAAGTTCACTGAAAAAGCAATGAAAATATGATGTTCTGAATGGCCAATATGAGGAAGATTTCAATATCTTACCATTAGGTGCACATTGGTTTTCCCAGTATTGAGTACTCCACATAGTTGCTCTGTAAGAACTTGGTTGAGTTCTCCTGTCCTCAGAACTCAAAGAGCATACTTTTCGATCAGCAAAATACATTGCAGAACGACATGCAAAGTTAGTCTCTGAAAGACATAACTGGCCGCAATGAACACCCAACTGGATGTTGGGGATGACTGTTCGTGAGAAACCCACTAATTCGTATCCATCCACTCTTTCTAGAGTCCAAAGTTTATTTCCACATGCAAGAGGAACTAAAAATCAATTGGGCAAAATATTAACATTTCTTAATATTCAAGAACAACTTATGTTGTCCCTTTCAATTTTGAAATAAATTTATGAGTTATAACTAAAAGCAGTAATTTGGAAGTCTGAGATTACTACAAAATATTAATATAAAATTAAATAATATAAAAACAATTATTTTAAATGACAAATTTAAATATGTACATGTTTAAAAACTAAATATTGCTTCAAAAAGTGAAAGTAAAAACTATGTATCAGTTAAGTTCAGTTTCATGGAATGATTCCCAGTGAAAACTGACATTTAATGAAAAGGATCATAACTGCAAGTGATGAACTTGTTCTAGATTATCAATTAGGTGATGAGAAAAACCAGCAATCATATAATAAAAACACCCTCAGTTTTCTGTTCAAAACTTGTGGTGAAAAAGAAACTTAGGTTGTGTGGAAAATAATAAAATAGTTTCATTAGAGCAGAAAAAAGAAGGCACTCACTTTTATAAACAGTATATAAATATATAATCACAACTATGGAAACCTGAGTTCACACTCGTAACTATGAGAATGTGTAATGTGGAGATATTAACTTAATTTTCACACTACAAATACAAACATCTGCACCACAATTCAAGAAATAAAAACCTTTTTAACATTCTCCCTTATATTTCTAATGCAAAGGAAATTACAGAGATAATTGGTTTATAAATACAGATCATTAGGCCAATTTAATTTTTCGCACCAATATTAATATATAAGCCACTATGGTGAAAAGATGAGGGGATCCACAACTAATATGATTAACTGGGAACCAGGGACCGGCAACATTAACCTGCAGTAATTGATGATGACAATGAAATAAATATGTTATAAATAATTTAGTTTACAAAGCTAGAAGGCTTAGTAAAAAATTATGTAAAAGATAATTGCTGTAATTAATAATTTAGTAATTAAAAAGTTGTAAATAACATAAAATTATTACTAAGAAGAAAACAAACCGTTTAAACAAGATTTTTCATAGTAACTAGTGGTAATTCCAGGAATAGTTGGCTCTTTGTTGATAACAGATTCATTTCTCATAGTACGGAAACATGATGCATCTGCATAATCAACCAGGAAGCCAGCACAATTTGTTGAAGCTAAACACCTAGGGAAAATAATTTGCTTTAATGAAAGTAAATTAAAATTACTCACACATATTATTGAAATAGAATTTATTTTTCTGGCATTTCAAAAGGCAACAAATACACTTACCGTTGCTGACATTCAGCTGTGACAGCATTACCAGGATTATTGAAAAGTAATATGGAGAAGTTGGAATTAAGTGTCAAACTACGGGATTTGATAAATGTTTGAGTAGCATTACATATTTGTCCTAAAAAACAGTATTTTTACACAATTATCTTAATAATATAAAATTTACTCTATTATTTGTATCAGGCACTAATATCTTAGATAATTCTAATAAGATTGAAAATAACAGCATCAAATACCTGAAGACTCATTTAGCAGGGCAAATAAGAGAAGTAGCTTAAGTATGTTTAACATTTTTTGAATGATAACTTAAATCCTAGGGAAAAGAAAAAACCACAATTAATTATGATAATCCAGAACAAAACTGAAATTAGAACGCTTTTTTAAAATAAAATTTACAACTGACACTGTTTTTAGGCAACAGTTCATTACCATGTAGTTACAAAAAATCCTCAAATATATTTGTATTAAAAAATAGCTTTTAAATCAATAGTAACATTATGTTTATTTTCTGTTCTCATGTTTAAAATGGTTTAGAAATAAAAGAAAATATTCCTACCTTTTACGGCAGCCAAGAAACCCCAGACCACTTCATTGTCATGCCTTACACACAGTGTCTCATGACTGGGCCAGCAGGACTGTTTTCCTAGAGAGTGAAAGTGACTTCAGTGATAACAAGCCCTTGCGTACTACAGGCATTCCCACTTACGAATGACAGGTCCTACTTCTCTTCTTGTCTACAGGCATGCCAATACAGGCAGAGGTACAGTCACAGAAAGTAGCATTAACTCTACCAAAATAGGAAGATTTGAATGGTTCTTGTGAGAGAGAACTATCCAAGAGAACCAACTGTGATCATAAAAATGTGTACTAATGGTTTGTTACAACTAAGTTATTTTTATTCTTTAAGATACAACTAAAATACTATTATGTAAGGAACAGTTTCTGAAATTCATTACTATTCCTTTCTGATAAACTAGAGACCACAAAATACTTGATATGAATCACAAACAAGTGTTTAACACATTGCTTTTATTAAGTGTGACTCATCTTTTGCTTCAGACTGTCCCTCAAGGTCGTGTGGTGACAAACCCGCAGGTAGATAGGAAGGGGGAAAAGAGAGGGGATACCCCTTTAACAGGTGCAGAGTCTCACCTCATACATGCTAATTGCATCATCAGTTGTGTATGGGCTCTGTTAAGAGAGTCATAGAATTTCAAACACTAGTGAATACAACTACTCCAAATGAGAGTAAGAGCTGTTTACAAAGGGCTTTTTTTGGAATGAGAATTAGCCACATTACACTACAAAGAATAGTGTAATAAAATATTTAAGAGCAGACCATTAAAAAAAATGTAGTTAACATTTGTCTTAAATTGACTTTAATTATGGTAATAACAATTAGACTTATACATTACTTTCAATTTACAGACTATGGACAGTGAAAATAAAACATATAAATAAAACTTGTATTAATATTTACTCTAGTAATATTTTTCATACTCTATCAACATTTTCAATTTTTAAAATAAATTTGTTGCTATTTGTATTAAAATCAATTTAATATCATTTTGAAGCATATATTTATATTTTTAAACATTTTAAAGTCTGCATATTTCCAAATGGGGGGCGGGTGGCTATTATCTCCATGGCACCCTTTCCTCCCACTTTTCCCTAGGGCAGCCTTTGAATATTTCACATTACACGTATAACTTTGATGGGACACTGATTTCAGGAAAAATTAATATTGAATAATAAATAAAAAATACAAAGGATTTTTTGAAGTAAGGAATTTCTTCAATAGATAGGGGCATTAACTTAAAAAATTAAACATTAAAACATCTGATGTAAGTTTTTATGCAAATCATTACACAGCTAAACATAAGTTTACAAGTTACATGAACAAATCATTCTCTTATGTGATCAATATCATTTTAAGATGGCAAAAAATTGTCAAGCTTTTCACAAAAACATCCACTAGAAATTTTATTTGTCAAATATGATCACTCTCAAATAATATACATTTATAAATGGAATATTTCTTGTACTTGATATGTGCTATAAATAAAATAACTTTCAGGTACAATTCATTTGCAGCATGTTTAAAACAAGCTTGAAAAATGTTATTGAGGAAAACACTTTGTTACAAAAATACAATTGGTGATGATCAATTCCACAACCCAATACAACAATTCCACAACCTATCACAACAACAATATTGTCGAGTGAAATAATACTTCTTATACAGACATTAGGGAAAATGCTCAAAGTTTTAATACTGAGTATTGTAGTTTCGAGGTAGAGCCTACAACATAGTGACTAGGAAGAAGTCCATTAGAGATCAAGAAATCTTGAGTTAGTAAATAGAATAAAGCATAAAAATGTTACAATATATACAAATGCTAAAATCAATTACACATTTTCTATTTACATAATGCCAATCTTATGAATACATTATTATCTGAGTATTCTTCTGACTAGACTACGAGTTAAAACATGAATTAACAAATGTGAGTAAAAGATAAGCTACCTTACAAAATCCACACGATATGTACAAGTACACACAAAATTAGTGTTTACAATACTTTGTGCAACACCTTTATATATGCACACATTTTGTGGCTTTAAGCACTTCATTTTATGGAATACGATCTCTCAAGTAACTCAGTATTTCAGCAGTTCCTTTCTCAAGAATTGCATATCTGGGTTGACGAAATGGGTTTCCAGATATCTCCAAAGTCCTGCAAAGAAATTTAGTATACAATACATTCAACATTACACATTCTCATGAGGAACTTACAAAGCAACAGGTTATATATGTATTATTATTTTGTCTCTAGTACATTGGAATCTTTCCCAAGAATCTCCCAAGTATCTTCAACATATACCTAAATGTGAAATTAATGTAATGTTTATGTTAGTTGTTTTAAAAAATCAATTGGAGACAGTACATTGCTCTTCATTACTTTCAGCATAAGAACTGGAGCAACTTTACATTATCTTTGTGTACAAATATTTCACAATAATTAACAAGTTAGACTTACTACAAGAAAGGATGTTCAGAGGAAAATAAAGTATATGTTAAAATTAATACATTTACCTCAACTGTGTCATCCTCCCCAGCAAAGGTGGCACTTGCAAAATATCATTATTACTCAAATTTAAAACTGCTAAAAATTTCAGATTCAAAAGACCTTCTACAGGAATTTCAGTCAGCTGGTTGTCGCTTATTTTCAAAATTTCCAACCCAAACAAACTGAATATACAAGAAGGAACTTTGGTAAACCTGCAGAACACAGAAACACACTCTTGATAAAACTTATACTCCTTTTTAAAGCAACTTGGCAAAATTTACATGTCCAAAGTGTAATGTCAAATCATTCTTTATATCTGTTTCATGAAAATGAAGTAATGGACTCTATGTTAGGATTATTGTGATTTATCTCAAAAGAGATTTATTCATGTTCTACCATTGGTCTATTTGTAATTGTACGGCAATACAGCAAATAAACTGCTGTTACATACTATTTTTTTCTCAATCATTACCATGATTTTTTTTTCTTTCTTTTTTTTTTTCCATGAAAGCAAAGATATTTCAGAAGTCATTCCTTTTAACTTAATAATTCACATTGATTTCTAGATGAAACCAAGATGAGTTACAGTTAAACTGCAAACCTGTTGTGTGAAAGAACAATTTCTTTTAGCCTTGTTAAACCTTCCAATTCTTTTGGGAGATCTGACAGTTTATTCCTCTCAAAATCCAAGTACTGAAGACTTTGAAAACTTCCCAAAAATCCAGGAACTTTTTGCAATATATTGCAGCTTAAATTCAGATCAGATACTTTTGAATTCAACTTTTCCAAACTGAAAGAAAATAATAAATTACATCAAACACTCTTCAAACAGATCATCAGATACCAAAAAAGTTGTGATTCAGTATTTGCAACATCTATGAAAGGCTTGATACAAATACAAATCAGAATCAAATATGGTAAAATCTTTGAAATGTTTACCCTTTAGGCACTTCACTCAGCAAATTTTTAGAAAGGTCAACAATGCATACTTCAGCTTCCAATGCACTGGAAAATACCTCAGTAGGAACGCTCTTCAGTTTTCGAGAAGCAACATTAAGAACATGCCCATTTTGCATACTATATCTGAAATAACCCAACAGTGCTTAACATAATTATTAACTTGCTCTTCTCAAAAGAACAAGATTTCAGGAATACAAGCTTAAAAAAATATTCTGCACAAAATATACTCATGTTCTTGTAATAAAAAAACTATTTTAACACATGAAATTATGTACAAAGAATATCTATGTTTTTCCTACATCAATATTTTTGAATGCATCATCACATATTAAAGACAATAACAGCAATGAATAAATATAAAAAAATCAATGAATTTAATTGGAAGGGAATGAAAATTTTACAAAATTTAAAACTAATGCACTGTCATGCAACTTGAATGTACTGTCATAGTCATTTGGAAAAAGGAAGAAAAGAGAATTGGAAGAACAAACAAACAAACAAAGAATTGAATTTCATGTATTTGGCACCCTTTACATTTTATATAAGTGACAGAATAATGAGTCAGAAAACTAACTTTTAGTTAAGAGGAGTCATACATACTTGTCAGGAAAATTGGCCGAACCATTCCCTTCACAATTAGGAATGGTCAGTTCTAATTCTGAATCCAAACACTGTCTCAAATGTTTCAGTAAACGAACAGTACCACACCTCACTAGATCTTGCCTTATTGATTGAAGAGGATTTCCTTGCAGATGAAGTGTTTGAAGATGTGGAAGCATTGCCAAACAGTTTGGTACACTGTTAACAGTGAATTGAAACAAACTTTTATAACAATTTGAAAGAGAATTTACAAACTAAATATTTTAATTTATCAAAAGATGCATAAAAATGAGAACGTACACAGCACATTTACAAACATAATAAGAACTATTTCAAGTCAAAAAAATGCGTAATATTATACACTGCTAATCAGAAACCATGACAAAAAAGATAGAAAATTTTTTTAACATTATTTACAATATAATCTTCACAACAAATGAAAATAGGCATTATAAAAATAACAAAAAATACGTACTCTGCCAAGCAATTATTCGTTAAATCTAAATGCACAAGGTGCTGCAGGGACACTAACTCCTTAGGTAATTCTGCTAATTTATTATCTCGAAGGGTTAAAACTCTTAACTGACTTAGTCCACTTATATGTTCTGCTTGTATTTCCTGCACCAAGGATAAAAGTTTACAGTAAATGGAAGGAAGAATTCAGTGAATGTAAGAATGTACAAATTGATTTTCACACACTATTCATACACACACCTTTACAGCATTACCACTCATATGTATTTCTTTCAATGCCTCACAACCAGTAAAATCAGGAAATGCAGTTATTAGGTTATGATCTATGTACAATAGCTCCATGCGCCGTAATTCTCCCATAGGAGGAAGAGCTGTTAGCTGATTGTGACTTAAGTTGAGCTCCAAAAGAACTATATTTCAAGAAATACAATAGATCTAATACAGAGTAGAAACAAATGTACAAGGGCAAAGTGTTACAAAGTGCCTGGACAGTAGCTACCACTTGATGCCACAGGATAATTATTATACAGCTATGAATTGCATCTTGCAGCTTACACTTCAAAATTCTCAGTTGTATAACACAAGCTATTTGTGTGTATATACATAAACACACATGAGCACACTATTTTACTATACTGAATACAAAGCAAAAGACATGAACAGTCTTGAATAAACTGCACATGAATTAGAAATGTACAAAGAGAATTTTTCTCCTAGTTCTACTATATTACAATTCATAATCAAAACACTTTTCTAACTAATTGAAATTAACTATCACTGCCAAAATGTGACTGACAATTAAAATTATGGAAGATGTGAATAAATTTCAATTAATATTTTAAATATTTAAAATTTCATATTATATTAATACTTATACAAAGATAGAGGTAAATAATTACAACCTAGTTCGTTATATTTTGTTTAATTTAGTTTATAATCTATATTGTTAAACTTTATTTCCCTTTGGTGGTTGCTCACTATTTACAGGCATTTGTAATATTTCTACCCGATCACCTCAAATAGCAGAGTGACAGAAAATAATTAATCAACAATAACAAAACTACTTAAAATTAGTTTACCAACTACTAAGACTTTACATTTTAGTGTCCACCGCTACAAAGAAAGACAGCAGATTCTGGGGAACCAGAGGAAGGTTTTCACCCGGTTATGCATATTTTGAATTCACTGTTAATTGCAATCTGAGTAAGAACATAAAAAAGGGGTGTATTATTTTCAGAAACTTTGAACCTGTAATCAAACAGTTCAGAAAGGAAGATACTTCTCAATTTATCATTCATACAATTTGTCAATCTTACCTTAAGTAATGAAGGCTTTTGAGCATTTCTTGCAAGTATATTGATAAAAATGACAAATATATCATAAAATCATAAAGGAAAATTCATGAAGAAAAAAAGCAATGAAAAGAAAATGGCAAGAATATTTTATGTACAGTTTCAAGGACAGTGAACGAAGAACTTATTCTGTGAAGATTTTCAGTTGATGGATAAATACCCTACAGCTAATAAGAAAGTGTACAAAAGTAATCTTTAAGTGACAAAATCTCAATGGGCAATGACTCAAAATTACATTACAACTTCATTTTCCATATTCATAAGCAACAAATATTTTAAATCTTAATTGAAAACAGATACTACAATATTATTCTGAAACTAAAATAGTTCTTTGCTCAATTCATAAATATCCAAAACAAATAAAATATTTTTTATCTTTAAAAATCATTAAGGAATAAAAGAGGAACTTCATGAGGAACTTGAAGACAAATTTGCAGAGCAAATTGGTATGGCATATCTTTAAATATTGAAATAAAATACATGCTTCCAAAAAGAATGAATAATCTATTCTTTCATTATATTTATTTTAAATTGATTTTCAAAACATTTCTATGCACAAAAAACTTGCTCATTTAAGTCTCATTTTGTAAGGATATCTGAGTGAAAGTGCACTCAAACGTACCTCTTTTCTTAAAAAATTTTCACACAATTCACATTAATTATTTTGCCTAAACAACTGTTGAAAAATAACTGATATGTAAATTCACATTGAAAAGTGTTGAACTGAATAAATTGGTGGAGACATTACATTATAATAGTTTGAAACAAAATTAACAAATTAATTAAAAGCATCGAAGTTACAGCTCAAGATAAGTGCAGGAAAGCAAAATACAACGAGAAAATTAATATTGAGTGTACTCTGAAATGTACAATAACAATGAATTATAATAGATTGACAACTTTAATTGAGAATTCAGAATTACTTACCACGCAAATTAACTAAATCAGGTGGCATTTCACACAACTCATTGTATGACAAATTAACACTAGTCAATCTGATTAAAAATCCCAGGCCAGGGTGTAATAATTTCAGCTTATTGTGAGACACATCCTGAAAACAAACATGTATGGATTAATGGACTCATCTTTTCTTCACGAGCAATCAGAAACACGTTTCATTGATGTAATATACCAAAATGAGTCTATAAGAAACAAAGTAATCTACAACAAATGTACTATTTATTGTGCAGAACTGGCTTCAAATGAAGAGGCAACTTTTGTGAATAAAAATAAAATGATTGTAAAATTGTTTAGTTATCTACAAAGCTAATGCAATAAAAATGTACTTACTAATTCCTGAAGCATAATCAAATCAGCGATATCATCACAAATTTCATTAATAAGATTGTGATTTGCAAGAAAATGTCGAAGTTCTGTAAGGCGCCACATAGATTCAGGGAAACCAATCAACTTGTTATTGTTTACATTAAGGTAAGTTAAATTTGTCAAAAATCCTATTTCTTCAGGTAATTCTGTTAATCCATTATCTTGTAACTATAAATAAGTTAGCAGTTATAATAAATGTTTCTCCCATAGTCTTTCATGGGTGTATGGTGATAAGAACATTTGTACATTTTAGTTTTTGACACAATACATTAACAGATTAATAAAGATGAAACATGCATAATATTATAATATTGATCTCTGACCACTGTTTGGGAAACATCACAAAAAATTATTATTTATTCATTAAAGAGGATAGACTTGAAGATTTAACTGTTCCAAAATATGTAAAAACAGAAAAAAATCTAACAGGTAAAAATGATTTGTTACACTTACGTTTAGAGATGTTAATGCATACAAATTCTTAATATCAGATGGTAAGGACAACAAAGTATTTGAACTTAAATCGAGGTTTGTCAATGGAACATTCTGCCACCAATTATCACCGTCACCATTTGAATCTAATTTAACTTCAAGCAGGCGAATTTCTGCCTCATCAAGACTGTCCAGTGTCCACACTTTATCTGGCACTGTTAATAAATTAGTGGTAGTATACATTAATCTCAGGTGCGAGCGATACTTAGTACATTACAGAGCATGGTAAAAATTAATATGTTGTTAAAAATGTAACCCGACAATAATGGAAAAACACGTTGAGCCTTACCTGAGGATAAGCCTTTACCAGAGAGACTCAAATGCCCGCTTTTGCGAGCTGATTTTATTAAATGGGCTGTTAACTCTCTGCAATCCGATTCTTTAGTTTGTAAATGGAAAACCGGAGTTACCCTTCTCAATCTTGATTTAGGACGGGAAGTCTTGCTCATTTTCGATGAACTACCACAAAACACTGTCAAATCAGAAAGAGATCCTGAAAGAACTACAAATAGCATATTACGCACATACTGCACCTCGCCTTTCTAACCTTGAATAAGTGTCAGATTCCCGACAGCGCCACAAATTGCTATCGAGGAGTGCGACAATTATCGATCTATTTCAACTCTCTCGAGCTCCGAATGGTCTCGACTACTCCCAGGTAATCAACGATTGGCTCTCAGAAACCGCTAAATTTGAACTCGTAAAAATAGCAGGCAAATTATTGCAAGCTGCTCATTTAATGTATAGGAATTAAAATTGAAGTAATAAAACGAAGGAAACTCCCTTGTGGGAAGGAAACTCCCGTGTAAGAGTTTACTTTGCAGGTTGCTAGTATTTGGGATAGAAATATCAATCAACCAGTAGCCAAGCTGAAGGGTAATCTGGGAGCCTTAGAATACCCAAATTATTTTTCAATAAAATATTTTGTTGTGTGCTATTTTTTTAATATCGTTTTACAGAATCGTTGATGAGAATTAAATGTTTTCGATCATGTTCCTCGCTTACGCGTGAGAGAATTAGCAGTGCCGCAGAGATTATTCTTTGGGGCCGGTAGCTGAGCGAGGTGGGTAGCTGAGCGAGGTGCCAGTGGATTGACACCGGTTGGCACTGCCGCGCATGCGTACAAGAGGGCGCGCAAAATCTCCCTCTCACTCGCACGCACTGGGTAGAGAGCCGAGGCTCTCGGGAGGCACAGACTTGTACCACGGTGCACGTCCACGTCTCGGCCAGGCAAATTCATCTCATCACCTGACGTTGTGGGAAAGTAGAGTTGTTTGTGTGATTTTGTTCGTGTTTTCTTTATGAAACTATTAATGAAGCTAAGTATTTAGTGTTATAGAGAATGTCCCACTGACTTTGCACCAGTCCCATAATTTCTGAACGGTTCACGATATCTACATGCAGTTATCACTCAACAATATGAAATCATGAGGCAAGTAATATGCCGGAGATATAGAAATAAAATAAGATACGTAGTAATATCACAGAATAGGTACTACACAGAGAGGAAAGCTACCCTCAGTCCATGAGCCGATATTACGAGTGGAAGGTACGTTATAATATAAATTATTATTGAGGAATTGCAATGGGGAATATAATACTGTAGGTCTAGAAGAGTGGATGGGAAGGGAGCGATATAAAAACATTGTGCAACCCGCAAAGCACATACTCCGTGTAAGGCAGGCATATCAAGGTCGGGGGTAAGGTAACAAACTTACTAGAGCTCGCTGGCACTGCGTCCTGAGAAATTGGCGCGATATTTAAAAACAAGGGTTATACAAAGGTACGGAATACTACTACGTTGGATATTTGGCCGATGGGATCTTTGGGAGAAGTTACATGACAGTTATTCTCACAAATTTAGCTATATTCATTCCTATTTTCTCTTTAAGTCAAAGAAATGATCCATTAAAATGAAATAATACACCAGTCCGATTTCAAATTTTCAATTAAGAGTAAAATGAAAAAAATCAAAAGTATTTATTTATTTATTTATTTGTTTTACGTCAAAAAACAGTTAAAAACTGCGTATGACGTGCTATGGGGAAAAGTGAATTGTGTGCACATTTTCAAAATTCTGTGATCCCTACACTAAGTCATATACTACTTAAATTTTGAATTTTTGAAAGGGAGAAAAAAACAAACAAAAAACTCCCATGTAATAAAATCTATTTTCAAGGATAAACAAGCAATAAATTTTGAATTTTTGAAAGGGAGAAAAAAAACAAAAAAACTCCCATGTAAAAAAATCTATTTTCAAGAGTAAATAAGCAATAAATTTTGAATTTTGAAAGGGAGAAAAAAACAACAAAAAACTCCCATGTAATAAAATCTATTTTCAAAGATAAATAAGCAATAAATTTGGCTCTTATTACTTCCTGCCGCGACAACATGGAAACGATAATTTGAATAATTGTATTTCCCACTGAATTCTAGAAGACGTGCACAGAAAATGAAGTTACATTTATGTCCAGAAGCAAAACAAGGGCCATCTCAGCATTTGCTCAATGGATCAGGGAAACTGGACGAAAACCTGATCGAGATGGGGGTCATTGACCCGGAAGCTGTGTTACAATAGTTGTTACAGGTTGTTTATACTCATTTATACAGTCCAAATGGTAAATAATGCATTATGTATCATTGTTAAAATTAATGTTACTTTTCTTGTGATGCTCAGTATAGTCTCTAATTGTATAGAAACAGTTATGCAGCAGAAATGATTTCACTTGGGATTTAAACTTTTCTATTGAATTTAATCGTTTAATGTCATCTGGCAAAGTGTTGTAAAATAATGTACATGTATTGTATGTGAATTTTTTGTAATGAGCTGTTGATACTGTCACCTGATGAATATGATTTCTACGTCGAGTGTTATAGTAATAGACTTCGGCATTTTCTGAAAAATATTCCCGCCCTTGAGCAAGTCATTTTTTACAAAAACCACTGATTCGTAAATAAAAAGACACGGTAATGGTAGAATTCCTAGATTAATGAAGAGAGGCTTACATGAATCACGTGGGTGGGATTTGGTTATTATTCGTACAATTCGTTTTTGTAATCTAAAAGTCTGGGAGCTATAAGATGTATTTCCCCAGAATATTATGCCATATCTCAGGCGGGAATGAACATTCGCGAAGTATACACAACGAGCAGTATGAAGGATGACTGAATTTGCAAGAATTCTGAACGCGTAACATAATGAACTTAATTTCGTGTTCAATTCATTTAAATGGACGTTCCATTTTTAGGTTTGACTGAATTGAGAGACCTAAAAATTTTGTTGCTAACATCAGTCAATGGTACACCGTTCATTTTCAATACTTCACCACCCAAGAATTGTTTATTTTGAAATGTGGAAAACGCATTAAAACCCGTTTTTCTTTTCGTTTACTAATGCAATTGTTATTTCAAGACAATTTGACTTTTATCGATATTGTACTATTTTGCGGTTTCTTTATTGCAAAGGATGTTCGTATCATCCGCAAAAGGGGCGGTTCAGCTTCCGTTTTCGAATCGTCCGAGGGGCATATCGTTTACGTAAAGTAGGAACAGAATAGGGCTAAAATCCCGATCCTTGAGGAACTCCATGCAATGGGCAAAGAAGTCGAAGTGCGTACGTAATGTTCCATCATTCCAGTAAGGTATTTCAACTCTCTGAGATCGTTGTTTAAGGTACGAACATAACCAATCTAGAGCAATACCACGAATTCCATATGAAGGTAATTTGGAAAGTAAAATGTCATATAAGAGATAGAATCGATATTATTTCTAACGTTAATACAAGAACCCCCATAAGCAGGATCTTTAAGCAATTTTTCTCTACAATTAAAGCCAGCAAGATAAAAGTTTGGGATTTGGAAAATTCTTAGTTCGTGAGGAGATAACTAGTGTTCTGTAAAGCAAAGAATATCAATTTGATTTAAATCGAGAGCTCTCGATAAGGTGAGTTTTTTGAAAGGGATTGGACATTATGGTGCAGTATGTTTTAGAAGTACCTACACGAATGTTTGCAACTTCTACTAATTTGCAACTTCGCTTGGAATTTCATCCACTTCCATTGTTTCTGCAGTTTTTCTACATTTCATGGGTATGCTTGGCAGAAAATTGATTGAATATTACCTCCCAAGCACGATATTTTCTGATTTTATTTTGGTGGGCGCCTCTTTTTTTGCCTCACCGATGGCTTTGAGTGATCATTAAACGAAAGAGTCAATGCTTCTCCTCCGCGGACCAATTGCCTTGTGGATGTTGTGGTTGACATTTTGTAATTCACAATGAATTCAAATAAACTTCGAAGACAGAGGAAACCACGCGCCTGCAACCACAGTTTAAAATCCACTACGCAAATACTCCGTGTAGTAAACATATGTTTAGCAGTCGAGGAACTTCCATATTCGCCATTGAAAATTATTGAATTCGGAGAAAATTCCATTTCGCGCATGCGCCCTACACATCGCAATGCTTGACAACGCTGTACTCCGTACGCTCATAGGACTAACACAGCCCGATGGGAAGACCGTCTATGAATACGTGGTCTGATCAGCCGGTAGACCTTACTAACTTAGTACCGACTACCACTGGACTAAAGTGATGTGTATTAATCTCAATTTCTTTTTGAATGATTGCCATAACATAATGAAATAGTAATATATATATATATATATATATATATATATATATATATATATATATATATATATATATATATATATTGTAACGGTACGTCCTCCGAGAAAATATAAAAATTTTAAACAAAGAAAATATTGGTCACAATTGGGAGACCCGCGTACCGCGTGCCGGCCCCCATCACGAGGCCAGGCCCCTCCGCCTTCGGGACGACGTCACCACACGCCACCCCCGCGGCATAACTCGTTTTCTAAAGGGAGTCCCTTACCTGCGACCGCCCGGCTCTAACAAAAGCTTCCCCCAGCTCCGCTCGAGTACTCGATAGCCTCTTTACGCTGCGCGGCAATTATTGACGCCAGTTATGACACCGGCTACATCTAACCTTCGGCTCCCTCCCCCGGCAAACTCGCGGACACATTTACAACCGCCAGGGCGCTTTGTTATTGAGACGCCCGGGAGCGTGCCGCACCCGCGAATGCCGAAGACCCAGTAAATTTCAATCCGCGTACGTGGTGCTAAATAGGCTACAAAATTAGTTACGCACAAGTGTGCATCCGTGAAAAGGACGGACGGGCCCGGCACCCGTAAAAAAAAATAAGGTAAAACGATGTGACCGAGACGCGAAGGCAGGGAAATCCAAATAACCGACAGGGCGTGCTGCGATGAAAGAACCACCTTGTTAGTCATGCGCAAGTGTCTATCCGCGGAGGGCGCAGCATATCTTCAAAAAAACTACTTATTGTAATATCAAACTCGCGGGCAATTGGCTCAAGCGTCGCCACGTAAGCAAAGGGCCAGCGAATGGGGAAGAGACCCGCCGATCCGGGAGAGGGAAGGCGTGCCTTCGTCCGCGGGCGAGTGTGGCCCAAGGAGAGACTTGATTTTTGGCACTCGTGCGAGGAACTTGCTTTTTGGCAGCCGACGAAGACTTGATTTTTGACACTCGAGCAACTAACTTGATTTTTGGCAGCCGACGAATTAACTTGATTTTTGGCACTCGTGCAAGTAACCTGGCAGTTGGCACTCGACCACTCCGACTTGATTCTTGACCTTTGTCACTCGACTAGTGCACTTGGTTTTTGAGGCCCGACGAGTTCACCATGTCACTCAAGACGTGTTTGGGAACTTGATGCGTCAGCCTAGAATTCGGCTCCGCATAACATCTCATGTTACGAGAACTATTAAAATTTCGATGCTGGAAGAAGTTTCCTGTCTAATTGATCACGAGCTGTTGTGACCGGGGGGACGCGTGTCGAGAAATGTATTCGACAACGAGCAGCAGTGGGTCCAGAGGGAGCGCGCTGTTGTGGAGATCCCGCCCGTGAAAGCACCAAGCCGCCGACGCCAGCTCCGGGGCACCATCCCCACCGCCGCTGACACCACGCCGCAGAAGCATAAGATGAGTAAAATTTGCGCACTAAGCGACGCTCAGCCCGATTGCCGCACAAGTGCGGACAGACTTTAATTCACGGAGCTGCAGCGGACGTGCCGGTAACTAGGCACGAGGGTAGCGGCCAAGTGTTTGCCACTTTTGTGTTGTTAAGCAGTTAAGATAATCAAAGGCCGCAGTAAGCAGTATGTTAACTCCATTGTAAGAAATACTGTTGCATGCTATCATCACCATCATCATCCATCAAATTATTGTTTCTTTTCGTTTTGATTAATTAAAGGTTAATTTGTAAAAAATGCATTCCATGAGTAATTTTTGAACATGCATGAACCCAGAGAGAGAGACGTTGACGTTACAATATATATGTTAGAACAAGTATTATCGCTTCGCTCTGGTGGTATCTGAATTAATTAAGAGCTGATATCTCGTTTGTTTGATTTTTTAATGTATCGGATCGAAAATAACCAGAAGATAAAAGTGCTTACCTATGGCTTTCTTAAAAACAGAATATTCCCTTCTCCCATTACTCCCGAAAAGTTATTTAAGACAGATTTCAGAGTATTCGTACCACCAATTTTACGTCGTGACCGACTCTGTTATGAGTTGAGCGTCTGTAATTCTCGTTGAATAATAAATATCACATTCACTGCCATAAACATTTCAAAAGAAATCAGAGTATGTGGCGGAGATTATATTATCATTATGGCGTTATTTAACCTCCAGTCGATTTTGGTGAAATAGACTTGCACAGGGGTGTCCACTAAACCCCATGACGCCGCAACTGCCCTATTGACTTCCTTGTTAATATGGTTAGGATTGGAGAACTCTCAACAAACGATCACCGTGGGCTACGCTTGCAAATGTTTCAAATTAATCACGCGTGTGGCCCAAGATCCACCAATGCAAATATGAGAAATCCAATCAAATTATGCAGATAGCATTATTTAATCTGCGCAGAAACCTTCCGTTTATGTGGCAAATTAATGTCTCGTCGAAAGGTGGAACTTGTCCGCGAGAGGTAGTATCGTATTGTAGCGACACGTTGGCCTCCCTGCAGGAGGGGGGACGGGGAAGGCTCGTATACCTTAAGGCTAATGTACCGACACTAGTTCAATTTGTCGCCACCACGTGGCAGCACCAAAATAATGAAAATTTACTTGACCGATAACGTCAGAACAATTAGTCCGATTTTCGATCTGTAAACAGCATTGGACGCCTTTTTAAAATATAATTTACGCTACGAAGCCATTTTTCGAAAGAGGATTTCAAAAAAATTTTTAATTTCTTTCATAGTTTTGGGATGAAATTCAAAGAATGTGGGCTGATAGCGCGATGACGACGCGCTTCCTGAAACCAACGCCGTATCAATCATGCAAATCGGATGAATAGGAGCGTCATAAAGTGAAATTTGGAAAAACACCTCCCTCCCCCTTCCGCTTCATTACGTCATCCGCCAGTTGTGGACCCTCCCTCGACGGGGCGGCACAGCCAGCTCCGGGGGCCTGCGACGCGAGGCCGAATTTTCAGGCAGGCAAGCCAGGCCGTCGGTTTACGCTTTCACAGTGTTGGCGAAAATACTTTAAATTTAGTATTGAAATACTTCGCCAAAATACTTTGTAAATACGTATTTAAATACGTACTCAAAATACATTAGTTTTTGAATTGCTAAATACATATGTATTCAAAATACTTTAAATACTCGAAATACAGTCAATACAATACTTTCGCATTACAAATTTTTTATTGCAAAATATATTGTAATTGTTAATTATATTAAATTACTAAATGAGTCATAAATCTCCGAATAACTAAAATCTTTGAATGTAACTTTCTCTTATACTTTCACAAACACTTTCAAATATAAAGTGACATCAACAATACATCTAACTCAAAGGAAGGGAATGTCTTTAAAAACGACTAGTTTTTCGAACAAATCATCAGACAATAAAACCCTAGTTAGCGAATGCATAAAACCCGCAAAGGCAAACAGTCATCAACTGGAGCAGATATACATGAACTGCTACTTTTTTTACTGTCGTATAATATTCCAGTATTTTTCATGATTTAGGCTTATCATTTAAAAATGAAGATTAAAAATGAATAAAATCAACAGCTAAAAGGGGCTTTTATTTTTGTTTCAATGAAGTCCATAAACTAACAGAATCAAAAAGAAAGTAACATCGTTGGCTTCATCTGTATATAAAGTATCTTAAGTATTTCTTTTTCTAAATACACCTATTCCATGTTTTTAAATACATCTCTAAAATACATGTCCAAAAAACTCAAAAATATAATTTCTCAAATGCAAAATGTATTTAAAATACGTATTTCATTTACAAGTATTTAAATTCTACCCAACCCTGTGCTTTTGACCCTTTGCATCTCAATATATATTTTCCCCACATATCGAACTAGGGATGCTATAACAGAGTCGAACAGTCTCGTATCATCTGTAATAGTAGTATACAATTATAACAAGTACAAAGTTATAATACAAATTATAACAAGTACAAACAAGTTTCAAAGATTTATAATTATTGTGAGATTCCATGTTTATATTTCACGGTGAATTAACTCTTTGAGCCTGATTCAGTCTTCTCAATGTGAAACCATGGAGCAGGTTGTTGCTCCGTGAGTACCTCTATGCATCGGGCAGTCGTTCTTTCACCGCTACCCACCGCGAAGGGCTAGGCTAAAGTGGCCGGGGGGGCGAGATTTTCAAATCCTGTATGGCACTGGCACAGTGGTTCGCAAAAAGAAAACGTTGCGAATGCTCACAGCAAGTTTACTGATAGGCTGGCTTATCAACTATACATAAAAGGCAGATGACAAGTATACTCGCTCTGTGCGTCTCAAAAAAAGCACGGGAGAACAATTAATCAAGAGGCGATGGCGATTTGTCCGACTCTATAAACAGGGGTGGGTAACATACTTTAAATTTAGTACTAATTAAATACTTCGCCCAAAAACTTTGTAAATAAGTATGTAAATACATACTCAAAAAACAGTTTTTGATTCAAAAAAATATACATTTCAAATACTTGAAATACTCAAAACGCAATAAACACAATCCTATTGCATATTGAGTCATGCAAAGTTCTGAACAATAACTAACTATAACATATAAATGTTTTCAAATATAAAACGAAAGATCAAAAATAGGTCTAACACAAATAAATGTAATTTCCTTAAATCGACTACTTTTTCAAACAAATCTCAGACAATAAACTTCTAGTTGGCGAATGTATAAAACCCGCAAAATAAAACAGTCATTCAACTGACGTGGAGGAACAGAAACTTGTGTTATAACGAATAAAAGTTATTTTATTGTCGGATAATTGTACGGCTTTTTTAATTATTTAGATTATTATTTAAAAATGAAGTGAATTCAAATTCAACAGCTGAAGAAACATTTTTTGGGTTTCAATAAGCGACAGTCACAAGCAGAAAAAAACGAAAACAATCTATCCGTGTTATCATCTTTTTGATTTGTATTTACAGAATTTCTAAAATTGTTTTAAAAAATAGATCTATTACGTATTTATATCTAAGATTTATATCTAATACGTAAAATACGTAATATGGTACAAAATATATAACGAAAAATTTAAATATTTTGTTAAGATTGCAACAATTCACCGAGATCACAAATTTCAGAACAGTACATAGAAAGACAAATTATATGTAAAATTACATTAGAATCAGAACTCTGGTCATGAGATCGTCGGGCGTTTCAGCGAAAGAGAATTTTGACGTTACTGAAAATATTATGTTTTCTACATTTGACTATAGAAGTCTATTTATAAGATATCAGTGTATGATATGGCGTTGGGTTCTGGAGGCATCTCGCCAGCGCGCTATTTTATCACTTAGTGTGTCTCAATATAAAAATCACGTATCACAACTTGCGTGTGCTTAGAAATGTGTAAAGTGTGAAAAGTGTGTACAAATGAGCTCTCTTGAATGGCACAAAATGATGAATAAATTAAAATATTAATCCACACACATCGTGGTCGTTTCCATGATGTTCACACATCATGGAAACATTTGCGAGTCACATAATAACATTTTACAATTGTTTACTGGTTTACGTATCTCTTATGTGTATTCCAATTGTGCATTTTTTATGCTGTAAATAACATTCAAGGTTCTGACGAGTTTACTTCTCTGCGTCATATCGTCGCACTGACACGCACATCCATGTCGGTTTTTTATCTTTACTTTAATCTGCCTTTCGTCGCTTTGCTGCCCGACAGGCAGTGAGTGGAACTCAAACCGGAACATGATTTCATGTAGAATTTTTGAAGGCACGTCGTAAACGCCGTTCTAAACGCAGGAAATGTAAGACGCCTCGTAAAGAAGAAGGAATATGATGGCAGAACTTCATTTTAGAGCATGAGGAAGCGATAAAACAGAATTTGATTTAAGACGCCTGGAAACATCATGCTGAAGTCACGTCGTCAAATAAAAAAGGCATAAACGATAATTAGAAATATGCCAGATTTATTTTTCGATCAAAAGGTTAAAATACAAGAAAACGATTCAACACACTTTATTCATAGAGTTGTCTTCACTAGTTTCGTACCATAATTTCGATTTTATTACAATTTACATTATCTAAAAAATTCGTAAGTACAGTCAAAATCGTGTACGACAGCTGTTATAACGTTCAGTTGGATTTAAAAACAACGATCTGTGCCATGAAATAAAACACAAAAAAGCATTAATAATGTTCACAACGAACACATCAGTAAGAATGTCAACGTTTCTAGGAACAGTGGCTGTTGAATTGGTATTGGTATCAGCATAAGAGTTCTCGTTTTCCATTCTAGGATATTACAACAAAAGTTTTTGTTACTCAATAATTGGCAACATTAGATTACTCTAATGATTGAGAGACGGCCGCACCAAGGTGCGCAGAAAAATTTGCTAAGTTGTCCGTGCGGCCCATCGTCGCCTGAGGATCATCAAGTCATGCCTTCATCCCGACGGTCCATTGGAAAAGGAGGGCGCTCAGCTCTGACCTTAACCTGCCCGACGTTTGGCTGTTCGAGGCCATTAACTCTCTATTTATCCTGCGAAACCGAACAACTTTTATTATGAGTATGAGATTCAGCACATGGAATAAAGTGACCTTCCGTCTCTTCCTTTCACGTACCGTAGAGGAAATATAATAGTGTGCGTCGAAAATACCTCGGCACGAGAGATTGATAGCGATGGAGAACCTTGAATGCCGACAGCACAATCTAAGGTTTTTTAAAACTACGTTTTTGAGACCGAACTATTAAGATTAAATTCATTTTATAGCAGACCGCATAAAATTCATGAACTTCCATTGAGAAGTAAATAGTTAAGATTTTATATTGACTAAGCTACTCACACAATAAATAATTGTTTAGAACTACTCAACAGAATCCAAAATACAAACATTTTTACAGACCACATTACGGTGTACCTAAACTAAAAAAACACCTCGCTACGACTGTAGCAACAATCTTCCAGAAAGTGGAAGTAAACGTTGCATATGGAGACCATCAGTACATCGGGAAAGACTGGAAAGAAAGAGAAATTGTACGAATTCGATTGGAAAACACTGCAGATAAAATAACAGTAATTAAACAGAAACATAAACTGCAACGTTATGATTGTTTTATTGAAGGCGACATAACATGGAATGAAATGAAGTGAAAGACGTATACAAGCTTCATTAAGCAAAAGAACCAAAACGGAACGTGACAATAGAAAGAGACTAAAAAAGGCGTTCTGAAACTGTAAGCTAAGGGAAACTGGATTACATTGCAAGAACAAGAAGTGGAAGATCTTACAAAAATATACGAAGAATAAGAAGGCGCACTAAACCAACACAATACAACGCATCACGGCCCAGACAATGAACATGTAAACACGAAAGATCAAGGCAAAGCAGTAATGAACTTCTTTATGAAAATTGAATCTTGGATAATCAAATCAAAGGTAACTAAACATATCACACTATCGCAACCTGTAATGTCCGATCACTACTATCGATTGAAAGAGAAATTGATCTGGAAGAAGCTACAGCGAAGCTTAATTACCATGTAATATGTCTTAGTGAAATACGGAGAACAGGCGAATCTAATATAGAAAAAGGAAATTGAGATATTTTCTAATTCGTAGTCCCAAGAAAATGTCAGAAAGGCGTAGGGTTCTTGATTAATAAGAGCCTCAATAGTTATATTCAAGTAATAGTGGGTACACTTGAGAGAATAGCAATACTTATGCAAAGAATAAGTAATGTAAAAATAACAATTATTCAGGTAAATGCGCCAACAGCGTCTAGTTCAACTGAAGAATTAGAGGATTTTACGATCTTCTAGGCAACACACTAAACCAGTACAAAACTGAGAAGAATTTTTTTATAGGGGACTTTAATGCCAGGGTAGGTGCAAGAGATCCTCACACCGAAGATTATATATCGGGACGTTTTGGCGTGGGTGAGAGAAATGTTCGAGGAGAAAGGTTAGTAGAATTTGCAGCAGAGCAGCGACTTCAAATCACGAACACATTTTTCATGATCAGAAAACAAGATAGTTGGACCTGGCACTCCCCAGATTGCAATACGAAAACTGAAATTGATTAAATACTAACCAACAATTTATAAAACGTTTTGAATATCGAAATAGTGAACGACATCGAGTCGAATCCAATCACAGGATGTTAAAATGCGAACATCTAATACGCAAAGAAAGAATCGAAATACCATCGGAAGTGCCTAAAGTTTAGAGACACAAATGATTATTTCGCCTATAAAGAGAAAATTTACAAGACTTGGCAATTCAGCAACAGACAAGCTCAGCCAACATGCAAGATAAGTACAATAGTCTTGAAAATCATGTCTTAACTCCAGTAAAGAAAACAGTGGCAAACACACCTGATAATCTGAGAAAATTCAAGTAAAATCAAAACACTTTGGAATTACTAAAGCAACGTGAAAAAAATGCGGCCTTTTATAATCTACCAAAGTACAAAGAACTCGATAAAAAGTTTTAAAAAATTCGCGAAGATCGCCGAGATTTCATCACAGCGACAACAAACAGAACAATGGAAGATAATAAATCAATCAGACTAGTAAAGAAAGGACTTTCAATAGGAAAGCACTGGATGCTATCATTCAAGAACAACTCAAACATGAAAATAGCATCAAGTTCGATTAACATACTAGCCACAGAATACTATAAAACTTTGTACGTCAACAAAAATAAAACGAACGACACAGATTTCACCAAAATACTCACGATTAACAATTTCTATCTATAATTACTTCACAATTGAGATCTGCTATATTGGTACTCAAAACAGGACGAACTTCTGGAGATAGCATCCTCAAAGAATATATAAAGGAAGGCCCGGACGAATTGTATCAGGACATGTTTAAAATATTTAATGATATCCTAACATCTGAAAAAAATTCCTAAACAATGGTGTGCTAGTCTCATTCACACAAACGGAACCAGAGAGTATCTCAACAATTACGGACCGATAATTTTGTCATGTCTTTACAAGACCTCCTCAAAAATCTGAAGGAAGAAATCGTCGAAAAATTGTGGTTGACCAACAACCACCTCGGCAGGCAGGATTTCGAGCTGGCTTCAGAACAATAGATCACTTACAAGCAATTAAACAGGTAATCGACAAAACGAATGAATTTAACCTTATATTATATATTTCTTTAGTTGATTTTGCAAACGTTTCTGTCACTATCCATCACGAATGCATATTTGAAGCTCTTATAATACAAGGAATACCTAGTAAATACATACGAACCCTAGCCAAACTTTACGTGAGCAGCAAGGCGAAATAAGAATTCTCCTGTATATAAAAGGTGTAGTAAGACAAGGAGACCCCATTTCTCTAAAATTATTTACTGGCCTCTTAGAAATGTGTTTTTCGTACTCAACTACAAACTAAAAACGCAGGCATGAATATAAATGGTCGTCGATTAACAAATCTCCGATTCGCAGACTGCATTTTTTTATTTTTTACTTCAGACAATTCTAGAAAAATTGCTATCTGCCCTAAATAACGCTTGCACGAAAGTAGATTTAGAAATACGTTTTGCTAAAACGAAAGTAATGGCCAACGACCAACCGATCACAATAACAATTATTTAGTTCAACTAATCGCATTCTCTAACCGTTCAGACAAGAAAATTAGAAGAAGAAAAATGATTTCTGGAATCTTTCTTTTGTACTTCTGGACAAAAAAATAGTCTAAAAATCAAAATGATAATAATGGATGCGAGTGTTTTGCAGATCAATGCCAAAGTGGATCAAAAACTTGGTCTCTGACAATAGCACAAAAAAAATTGCTGGAATGCTGTCAACGTAAAATGGAAAGGAAGATATTACATAGTTTGCTGAAAGATCGAATAACCAGTGTATATATAAGAACAAAACAAACATCAAAGATGCAGTTTTTCAAGCTGATCGACAAAAATGGAGCTGGGAGGTGACGTCATGAAGCATAAGCAATCAAGATGGGCGCACTTGACAACCGTCTGGAACCCCGATATTTGGACGGAGGAATCTAGGTAGACTTCACACCAGATGAAGCGACACCCTACGGAAAGCAGCAGGTCCACTTTGGTTTAAATTGGCACAAGATAGGCAGTTGGAGGCACCCGAACAGAACGTGTGCAGTGTTCCACACTAACTACATGTAAAATAAAATCAGTGAAGTGTTCCCTTGCATATAATCATATGTATATAGTACTATCTGTGAAGTATTGTTAGATGTTGTGAGTTATATCTATTGTGTGTGGATTCATGTCAGAATTTGGGAAAAAATTATTTAAACCAGGGAAACTAACCCAGTTTTTCATCCCGTGTGAAGTGGGAGACCTTAGCACTTAATGGGATCTATAAAAACTAAAGTAAATAAATAGTTCCTAAAGTTTCATACCTGTTTTGAGTGGGAACATTGTAGTTTGACTGGACTGCACGATCGTCTTCTGCATTCTTTACACGTTTTCTTTCGTTATTACACTCACTTTGGTTTGAAGCGCTTTCTTGATATTCTTTAGTAGAATCTTGCATATTTGATGCAGTGGGTTGTTGAAGGTCAACACACTCTGCTTGATTCACTGGTTTCACAGGATTAAGATGTTCAAGTTGCTGGAGTTGAAAAAGCAGTATTTGGTTTTGCTGCGCTTGTTCCTGTAGCTGATTTTGCGTTACTTCATGTTGTTGTAACAGTTGCTGGTATTGTTGGTGAATTTTTGTGAATTCGTCATGCATTGTTGCGGGAGCACTGTTTGGGTCTATGCCTTTCTTCTGTATCTTCATGATTTAGTATTTGCACTGACCAAGTGATATGTCCCCTTCGGGGGATATTGCCGTTTAACATGCGGTTCACTTCACTAGTAATTTTATTTTCACTTTCACTATAGATCTGAACAAAGAAAGTTTTGAGGAACACTTTTGCTACCTCCGACCTGGCAACAGCTGTCCTGGGCCTTATCTTGGCTCTTTGCGATAAGTACTACCCTGGGAGCGGAAGGCACGTCTGCTCGCGGTCGCTGCCAAGACTGAACTGAGTAAATTTCTTACCAAATTACTGAAATCTTTGTTACAAGACTACGGTTATGTAGTTCAAAATATATTTAGATAAATAAAAAATGAATATACAACCGGAAGATCAGATGATTTCTCTGGACGTAAAATCAATGTTTCCTTCACTACCGAGAGACTTCATTATTCAAGAACTTGAGGATTTACTTGGCACGAATTCGTTACAATGTGTCATTCCTAATGAAGAAATGATTACCGTTAAATTTATTCCACAAAATATTGTTTTTACATTTAATAATCAAGTAAACAGACAGATGGTCTGCGTGGATAATAGGAAGCGTCCTAAGTTGTTTCTTCTCAGAAATTTTAATCCACAAGGTTGAATTTAACGTCTTATCTTGATTAGATGTGAAATTTTACAGCAGTTATGTTGACGATACTATTATAATATTAAATAGTAAACAAGTTAATGATATAATTTCAGCCTACAATGAATTCGATCCAAATTTAAAATTTCCAATAGAAAAAGAACAAGAGAAACAAATTTTATAGACGTAACGGTTATAAGAAATAACAATGTGGTCATAACAAGTTGGTTTACAAAGGAAACTCGTGCTCACCAAGTTCTTAACTTTATGTCTCTACATACAAAGAAAACCAAAAGTAGGGTTGTATATTACTAATTGTGCTAACACACTATCTGATTCACGTTTTCATGATACTAATTTACAAATTGTCAGTGCAAATCTTACACAAAGGATTATCCTGAAAGGTTTGCTAATAAATATGTAAATAAAGGGGTTAAATTCTTGATATTACAAAGAACAATAAATTTTCAAAAATCTAAGGAAAAAACTATTCAATATTTTATAATACCTTTTGTACCCACTATTAATAATAAACTGGCCGAACCACGAAAGAAATATCAATGTTCGGTTATAACGAAAATAAATAAAAAAAGATGGTTGAGGACGTTAAAAACTGTGTTTCCCCTTAAATAAATTAAACGTAGTACATGGCATTAAATATAATGATTGTCCAAGAATGTATCTGATTCAAACAAGTAAAAAGTTTTCGATACGTACGAATGAGAATCCAGAATCATTAAAGAACTTCCATGTCGTCAGAATTCTGTATCCAAACATCGTATTGAATTTAATCATTCTTTTGATTTTTTCAAAACCCCAAATCTTTCGTAAATATTCGCGACTGATCACGGAAACTTTACTAATGAAGACTAATGATTCAATCGATTCAGTTATTGAAAGTAACCTGTTCACGAAACTGCATGGTTCATTATTACATCGTTTTAAGATTTATTGTTAAAACTTATAGGATTTTTTCTCTGACATTTATATTTTCTTCATCTCAGCTTTCACGTTACCTTTGCCCTCCCTCTTCTTCCCCTCCCTTCCACTCAACATCCCGCCTCATATAAATACGATGCCCTCGACGCTCCCTTCCTTCACTCTACTGACAAGGTTGACTGACACGACCTCTTGCTTGCGCATAATTTTTCTTTTATTCTACGAGATCTCCCATGTTTGGTAAGCGCTGACTTATAATTATTTTTTTACAACGTTTTCGTCTATACCTTTAAATGTTTTACGATTTTACTGTTTCAATGTTTAATGCAATTTTCCTTATAATTTTTAGCCTGAAGATGGAGACAATATCCACGAAACTGTTGTGAATAATATCACGAGACAGAGAAATAAATAATTTTTTAAGTCAATTGTATCTATAAATTATTTATGGGACACCTTACCTGCAAGAGTGTAGAAACTGTATAATCTGTACAGATATCTTCACACAAAACTTTAAACAACCTATAACACAGTCAATATAATAAAAAAAGTCTCTCCACTGAGAGTTTTTAGTATATTGACTGTTTTAACAAGAAGTTGATCATTATTTAAAATTGAACTTATGTCCTTCGAGGCTAGAGCTTCTCTGTGAAGTGGTGAGTGATTACATTTGACGTTTGGGGCAACAGCTTAAAAAAAAACCCTCGAAGATCAGTTCATCGTCCTGCCATAACTTTGGCACCATTTGTGCACAACTCAAAGCATTGTTTTCTAATGCACGGAGAGTGAGATTGTCCGTGTCAATTTCATGAACTTGAAGCATAAAAATGTTAAGTTTTTGTTTATGTTTTACTCATTCAGGCCCTCAGAAATATATTCGCCGTGACACTGTCATTGGGAAGAGGGATGGATTTTAGTGTTTGCGAAACCTTCTCCAACAGCTGCTTCTAATATGACTCTCCTATTGTGTAAAGCTTTTAAACTAAGTAATTTTATTATAAACGTAAACACTAAAAGAGGTTTGGAGATAATTGTCATTTTGTAAATATGTTGTACACCTTTAAAACTTTAGCTTCCGAGCAAAGCATTTATGATTATTTACTAGTTCAGTGTTTTTGTTTCCAAACGTCTCCTTACCTTACTAGGTTTCATGCTAACAGATTTGAGTAGTCAGCAATCCTACCACACATTGGGTCCGGTACTCACGACTTATGGAACTCTAATTACTTCTCTAAAGATAAATAATGTCATACTTGTTTTCTTTCATCTTGATTTTCTTTTCCGCACTAAATTTGAAGTGCTGCAGCTAACTCAGTGTTCACACTACCTACTGCCGGCATTCCTTTGATTTTTTTCTCCTTTGTGAAAGGATACTTAGGTTGAAAATAGGAAGTGGAAATTACGGAGTCTGCAATACGGACAGCAGGAATGAAAAGGCTTCAGAGGGTAAGGCGCGCGCACGAGGGTGCTGAATTTTCTGGTGCACTCCCAAGTGGGCGGAGCAGCACACACACACACACACACATATAGACACAAACTGCAGGCACACGGGCGAACGGACGTATTGAAAAAACTTTTTCGGTATCTGAGAACCCCCAAATCTGAATTTTCGTTAATCTCGAAATCAATTTTTCCCGTTACGTGCCTTTGTCTATACTACGTCTGTATTACTTAGTTTTCATACTATTTTACGAGAAAGTAAAAAGTATTGAGTAGGAAATGTTATAGGCTTAACGTTTTATGCACTTCTAAGTCCTTAAAAATATTCTCAAAAATAGATATTGCTCTGAAGAAGAGGAAAGGAAGGGTAGACAGGGGTAAATTTTACAAAATATCACGCAGAGAGCAACTTCAATCTTTTGATGAACATGTGAACAAACTTCCATTAAGTTTGGAATTAAGCTGTACATTTAAATAAAAACCAAGAACCTTTATATCATACAAAATAATGATTTTAAGAGTAATTGAGCCTGAGTTGACGTGGCATTTGTTAACGATAATCACACTGCCGCACTCGACCCGCGCTTCCATGTTTATCACGACCATTGTTGGTAAAGGCATCCGTAAACTTGCCTTGTTGCGTAATCCCGGCAATCGTCCGGTAACAATTTTGACCTTCAATTATCTTGAAACTTAGATCTATTTGGAATGAATCAAAATGCATTTAGGACATTTAATAGGCTTTCAGAAAGTAAATTCACCATGATGAATGAAACCTCACCGTTTTCGATATATTTGGGGAAAACTGAAAGAATGCACTCTTGTATATTGCGCTAAAAGAAGATAGTATTTTTTTCCAAATATTGTAACGACAGTACCCTTTCTTTTAACAAAAGAAATTTTAAAAAAAAATTGAAATTCTAAATCACTGGAACAGTTCTTGGAAAAATACAATTACAAAATTACATTAAGTTCGAACTTCCATATTTGAGAAAATTCCACTATTTTAGAAGTCCGAAGAGACCAAATACATGTAAGATAATAGAGAATAATACACACTAATGTAAATCACGCCTATCTATTTTCCAAAACATTAAAACAAATATGTGAAGACTAATCGCACCTCGCGCCAAACTGAGCCGCTAAAGCCACTAGTCTCCAACAGACGTTCTCAGAAATAGGGCGCTGAGACGTTCTAATGTTACATTTGTAGATTGATATAGCCAGTCATCAAAAAACGCATTGTTCAGCTAATGCCATATGAAATAACGTCCAGACAATGGAAAACCCTCCATAAGGGTAAGGCAGATGCAAAAGAAAATGAAGGGGCGGGGGAAAAGAAAGAAGAGAAAAAAGGGGAAAACAAAGAGCTTTTTACAATCTATTTTTCTGAGTGCCACGATAGTCTTAAATGTCCACTATATTTTCTGCCTTAGTTTAGATACATATTTTATAAAATGCGAAGTTTAAACAACCATTTAACCCTAGGAGAACTAAGGGAGTTCATTTGGTACCTCAGGACATGTTTTTGTCATTTCCTGCAATTAGCGTTACTATCGCAATGTCTTTTCTAGCCAAATATTTTTCTTTAATATGCGCTCCGTAGAATTGTTTTTCTGGAAATAAATTGTCGTCATGGGATCCAAAATGTATCCCTTTAGTACTCCGTGTCATGTCTCGCCGACAATCATTCTACCATTATTCTGCACGAATCGTTAAGACAGTGGTTTAAATTTGGATTTTATCACTTGTAGTTGCTCATTATTGAATAATGGCGACTGAACTTGTTCGTAGGAAGGGAAAGGAAAATTCAATAATTACGGAATTCAGTATTTATTTCATTGGATATATTGCTGTTGAGTTAATGAGCATTTTTAAACGATTTTCATTTAATGCACATTATAGAATGGACAAATAAAACATTTCAACGAAGTAGAACTTTATTTAATAGAATTTCTGGTCATTCAAATGAAAACTATATACATTACAAAGCTAATTTTCTCCACTCAGGTATTAGATTATCAAAATACTTAACCCAAAGCGAGGTATTTCTGTGCATATAGTATCTTTGAATATGTAAAAAAAATTGAAACTTACCCCAAAACTCTTCATACATATTTTTGTATTAACTTCCTTATACATTTCAAAATAAGCAATAAACATATTCAAAACTATATATATGAATACGAAAACTTGCTTAAAAATTGTATGAGAAAATCGAAAAGTTTCAATATTTAAATCCTGGTACCTTCGAAATTATTCGTTCAAATAATATTGTTATTCATAATTTAATTTGTCACTTATACTCTCCAGGAACAATGTGGATGATGTATTATAATTTGGATCTCTGCATGTCAATTTTCCCAAATCGTTTCTAAAAAACCTATATTTTTAACTGTTCAAAATATTTTTGTATTTACTACGAGTTCGCGAGAACTCTTTATCTAAATAAAGGTTTCCCAATCAAAAACGTTACCAAATATTACATCATTCTATTTGCATTGAGAATATTTAATATATCATTGGATAGTGCATAGTTTTCTTGAAAAGTGTTGATCTAAATGAAGGTGTTCAGAATTTTTTGTGGATAATAAGAACTTTTTTAACTTTTTCTTTAAAGACAAACTACAGAAAGTATTCCCTCATTTTCTTTCGTCAATTTGCAGGAGATTCCAAGTACTAAAATACAGAGACTTTTAAAAATTCATAAATTCTCGGAAATACATCTTGGAAGGTAAACTGAAGCGTTAGTTTGAAATTTTCATTCTCTCCAGGAGAAGTGTGGAATTATAAGACATGCTCGTACATGCTCCAAACAATAACATTTAAATAATTATATAAATGATTGATAATTAAATTTTCATTAATTTAAGTAAATAAAGTTTCAAAAATATCAAAAACAAGACCTATCCAGTAGGTCATCATCAGTACCTGGTTACAAAACGAAATAATATTTACACTTTGCTCTGTTTCTGCATGAATATACCGTGTCGCATAAAAATATAGATACAGAGTAAAGCATAAGAGATCTCTTCCATAATATATGCCAATGGTAATTAGAAAACTCATCTGTTATACAGATTTGGGGTGGTTATGGAAGTGCTTCCATCACTAGGAACCAGTTGTTCAGAGTTGGGCCCTCCATGACCATAGAACAGCCGGCCAGCTTCCAGAGCTGAAACAGTACAGAGTTAAATGACAATCTTGGCATTTATTATAGGGATACGCTTTCATAATATAATAGAAAAACGCGAAGTAAATTTACGTTGAATTCAGTATTTAATTTTTTTGTGAAAAAATAATAATTACATCTCATTTTCTCTCCGTGTTCTTTAAATGACTTCTGTGCCAAAACCTTCATAATAAACAATTAGATGTAAATTTCAGTGCATTTCCATTTTACTTCAGTTAATTGCTTATTGTATTACTCTTGTAATACAATTGTTGGCATATATTTGGAAAATTGAAATCATGTAGACTTATCATCTATCATTTATCTGATAGCTATATGAACAATTTTTAAACTCTTTAGTCTCTAGGCCTTTAGGGATTGCCAGATTACCAAAATCAGAAACACTCACCACTGATAGCGGAAAGCATCTTTCGTCGCGCGCCCACGGCCGTGATCCCTATCTCCAGCAAGTCTATTTCCGTCAGGGCACGGAAGGCTTGCAGATCTATCTCCTCGTGCTGGAACAGATCTAGGGCAAGCAAAGAAAGATTACAGAATCACTACCATCCAAAGTTACGACTATATGGAGAGATTTCAATACCAATTTTCAACCCCTCCGTTACACACTGCACCAAATATAATTTATCAAATTAAATAAAATAAGAGAAAGGATTCGTACTTCAGTCCATTAAATGAAAATATACAGATCAATGAATGAATTATCAATGAAACAATGTTAACACTTACATTTTCACTTCTCATCCTGGAATTCAGAATTTTACAATTTCAAGGACAAATTGAAAGTAAATCATTCTACTGAATGCTACGTTAATCTATGCCTTTAAAAAATATTGCGATTAGTCCCCAACCATTTTATTTCAAGCTTGAAACCAGTTTTGAGTGAAGACATAAATTAAGGAAAACTGTAGCCTGTTCTGAGGCTACAAGTCCAACTCTACAAAACTGAGGCTACAAGTCTATCGAGGCTCCTAGTAGCACGTTTTAAATTTAAGGGGACCGCTTGTTGAAGGTTGTCAGGAAATGTTGCAACGGCGTTGTGGCCTATCAGGAAGAAGTTTACCATGGAGTAGTTTCATCCAAATTCATCTTCTGTCATGTTTAAATCACATTTTAATGTAAACTATTAATATAATCGCAATAATCTATGCTTATATTTAATAAACATTAATATTTGAAGGTTTTTGAAAGTGTGGTTCTCGAGGGGGGGAGTACTCCGAGTTAATCTAGGAGTACAGAGTGGAACTGGAGAAAAAACGGAACGCGATTAATGAAGATCCATTTTAAATCTTAATAGATGTGAACGAAACTGACTACTTGGGAATCGAGTACACTACATCCAATGGTATACAACGTACGGATTATTAGGGTCAGGTAGTGTAAGTCGTCAGTCTCATATATACGTATGTTATATCCCTGAAGGTGGTGTGTTCCTGGAACAAGACTCGTTCGTTTGCGTACGCATCGGGTTGGAGGTTTGTCCTATCCCGGATCTCCCCTAGGGGAACACCGCCACATCTAGGCCTCAGACTGATCTTCCGACATGAGTGGTCGTGTGATTGTGTGTGTGTGTGTGTGTGTGTGTGTGAAAGGAAAGTGAAGGTTGTCGAGGTTTATTGAGGCACGCACACGTTCCGTAGCTAGTTAATTAGGGTATTGCAACGATATCCGCCTGGTGTTGGAGAAACCACAAAAACTACCGATCGAAGCAGACGACCAACAGAATTCTCCATACTGTGCTTGAATTTGACCTTGTATGCAGCTGTGGTGTAAAATCTCCCCCGTGGAACTTCCCTTAGAGGGTGGCTCCGCCCCCGCCCCAGCTCACCGATGTACTTGTGGAGGCCGAGCGAGGTGAGCAGCTCGACGACGTCGGCGGGCGGCGGGTGGTTGGGCGTGGTGGTGTCCGGCGGCCAGGGCGCCTCGTGGCCCCACAGCGGCGCCGCCTGCGGCAGCCGCAGCGCCAGCGGGCCCGGGGAGCTGCGCCACAGGCTCTGCGCCTCGGCGGCGGCGGCAGCACGCGGCGGGGACGCGGGCGCCGGAGAAGACACGGGCGACGAGCGGCTGAAGCCCATGCCCGACCACGCGCTGGTGGGCACGCGCGGCTGCGACGCCACCGGCGTCCCCTGCATCGCTGCGCACGCGCCCCGCGCAAGGGCTTGGGATTCGCCAAGGAGGAACAAGCGCCTTCGGCCTTCGCACGAGGCAGATGGCCTGTGGCCCACCTCCTACTTCCCAGAAGCCAGGATACATACTAGTAATATTAAAGTGCAAGTTCCACAACATTTCTAATCTAACAAGTCATTAACACAGCAATTGTTAATTTTCGAAGTATTAACTAAAAGGCAAAAAATTAAACATTTTATATTCAAATTAAATGAGAAATAACAAATAATGTCGGCTAGTTATACTTTTAGCCCTCCTCACCAAGAAAAAAAAATCATGGATCGCCTCTGCGGATTATAAATAAAGTAAGAAATTTATACAAGTAAAGCTATGAAGGTGGACAATCCTTTCCTTGTGAGACTGACGATTTAATTTCCTTCATAACGCTGGACTAGTGAAGAAACGTTATTATGTATTGCTACTGCCTATTTTTTGTTGCTCCGATACTCGCCAAGTACAAGCAATTGATCATTGAGAATGAGATTGAAGAATAGATGAATGAAAAATGTTCTACATTGATCTGTAGTAGAGTGGAAGGATAAGGCCATTATGAAACCTAGGTTTCGTACTTCCAACTGAGAAGCTTTGGAAAATTTAGTGAGTTATTACACCTAAAATATTTATAAAGATTTTGCCAAAAGAAAAATCCAAATTTACATACGACTTTAGAGGTTAATTTAAGTATGATTAGCAAACTCCTTCAATCAGATTCTCTTTATTTCTTCTACCATGTTGAAAAACGTTGTTCCTTCTATCCTGCATTATCGTTAAGGTCGTTTTGAATGATTTACGTTGTGAAGATGAAATGAAATCAGCATCCGGCAATTAGGAGTCAGTAAAAAGTACTAATTTGAACCAATCGTATCTAAGAAAATTACAGATATACTTGTGAGGAGGACGATTCTGAGGAGTGAATTAAATGAATAAAATTTGCCAGTATAAATTACGAACAAATGCTTCACTTCGGTATTTAAGTCTATTGGAACTTGCAACATTTAAGTCTTAAAAGAAAATATTATATACACCGAGTGTCTCACCAACTATGGACCATCCACATAACTTCTAAACGGTTCAGGATGATGAAAATGTAGTTTTCGCTTAACAATGCGGAATCATGGGGCAAGTAACTTTCCGAAGAAAAATTGTCTATAATATTTTTAGTTTTCTTGAAATTTAATCTTTGATTTTTTAAATGGCACTATTAATTTTTCGCACCAGGAACGGATAGATCATGAAAATAGGAATAAAATTATGAATCATATGTTACTATTTTGATAGTAATTAGAGTATAAAATTCTGGCACGAGATTTTCAAATAAACGGGCAGCCTTGCAACAGTCTCCGTTGGGGGAAGGTGGCCTTCGCGGCTTTGATAACTTTTTATGGAGAGAGGAGTTTGAGAAAGGTGGGTGTGCAGGATGAAGGTGTAACAGCAGCAATTAATAATCTTGACACGAGAAACATTAACAAACATCAACTTTAACGATCAGAATGACAGATTTTCTCCTATTTGTTCATCTGAATTGAACTTCTTTTGAAATTTTATATCAACGATAAATGAAAAGAAATATAAAATATTGTAGCGAAAACTATAATAATAAAGGTCATTTTCACAATTACAAGAATAGAGTGCAGAAACAAGCCGTTATCTTAAAACATGGGAATCTAACAAATGCCTCAAGTCTTTCATTGTAATATCTCGAATAATTCATCAAATAATAGATAGGCATATATTTTCTCCTTACTATATATAATCTTCCTATTTAATCACGTACCAAAAGAACAAAGCAACACACATTTTTAAATACTGTTCACTGTTCAGTGCAAATTCAGCAAACTTTAACAAAAATGCATATCTGCAGTCGCGACTGCTAATACTGATGAGAGTTTCTCACTTCATAGCGCCATGTGCTGCCACAAACTCGAAAATCCATTGCAGAAGACGGGAAGTACACCGTTTTCTTTTCCATTTATGAACAGCAGTAGGATGGTTGCAAAGTCGACGAGTTTTAGTTAAAAATGACATTTACCAAGGAAGAGACAGGGGTTGTCTTCTTGTTCAGTTTGAAAATGATATTTATTATCTTCTTCCTTACGTTAACAATGTTATATCGTTCTTTGAAGCGACTGATGTTTTCAAATTTCAGTAGAAGACTACTTAAATCCAAATAAATGAATTGAAAAAAATCTTCCATTCTGATCGTTAAAATTGGTATTTCTTAGTGTGATGTCTAAGTCAACACCAAGGATTGCTGTATTTATGGCTCTTATCCCCAACTGTTACACCCCTCAGTCTCTCCTCTCACGCAACAGCCTTGACGCTGTGACGGTCATTTCCCCGAAGGCGAGACTACACAATTGCCCGTTTAATTCAAAATCACATGTCAGAAAGTAATTTTATTTTCACGTTACTATCAACACATTAGGATACGATACACAATTTTAATCCTTTTTCATCGTATATACATTGCAGGTGAGAAAAATATAAAGTTCTATTTAAAAATCGAAGATGATTAAACTTGTCGACAACTAAAAGTATTCTAGAAATTTTTTCTACGGCATGTTACTTGCCCCATGATTCCGCATTGTTCAGCAAAAATTTCATTTCGATATCCTGACTTGTTTAGAAGTTATGGGGGTGGTCCATAGTTGGTCGGACATCTTGTACATATTGAAAATGAAGCTAGAGCTAATGATAGCGTTTGTAATTTTTAGAGCTAAATCCATAATTTATAACAAGGAAGACAAATAGAGACTTCGTTTTCGCGTGGCGAACATTCGGCAGTGGAGAACGGCTGAGCCCCCGCGAGCCCTACCTTTGAAGGCCAGCGCCAGCTGCTTGCGGTAGTCCGACGCCGTGGCGGCGGCCGCCGTGGCCGCAGCCGCCGCGAGCTCCCGCGATTTCGCCTTCTCGTAGCCGGGCGCGCGGCGGTCGGGGCAGTTCACCATGTCAGGGAAGTCGCTGCCGGAGCCCGACAGGAAGCCGACGGAGGCGGGGCTGGGGTCGGCCACGTCCTCTATGCCTAGCGGGCTGCCGAACGTCTCGTCAGAGGCGGCGGACTCTGAGCCGGGCGTGATGGCGGCGGAGGCGTTGCTGGCGGGGGCGGTAGGGGTGGTGCTGGCGGTGGAGGTGACGGCGGCGGGGGCGGGGGCGGAGGCGGGCGCCGGGCGGGAGGCGGCGGAGCCCGGGGAGGCGAGCGGCGAAGCGGACCCCGCCGAGGCGCAGGAGGGCGAGGTGCGCCCGCTGCCAGGGAAGGGGCTGGGCGCCAGGGAGCTGGCGGCGCTGCTGCTGGCCGCGTACCCTGCGCCACACACCAATACATGAAAACGGCTCGATACGATTTGCTACTATTCAATGTAAGCGCCACCAGGCAAGAATCAAATTAGATCTTCGGTTGTTTAGACCACATAATACTCAAGTTTAATTCACATTGCTTCAAAGCCTTAAGCGGATTCCTTGATAAACCACCTATTTGCAGAAGATTTAACGACCAAACTAGTTTTCTAAAAAATTCCAGTATTAAAATATTTGACAAATGTATACGACGTATTACGTTTTTAAAGATAGACACTCACGTTTCGACAAATACAATTATTTTACTATTATTACTATTATTATACTATTATACTATTTTATGGAACACCTGAAAAAGTTCAATGTTATATGAAGTTGGAATGAAATGTTTGAATCAAGGACTTATATTGAAGGGCACCGAAGTAACCCCGGCCCCCATCAGGGTGACTGGGGGGGGGGCGCTCACCGGAGTCCGGGCGCGGCTGGCTGGGCGCGGAGGTGGCCGAGAGCCAGGTGGCGACGGACAGCAGCGAGGTCTGGCTGCCGCGGAGGCCGCTGGCGGCGGGGCCCGTGCTGGCGCTGGGGTCGCTGGCGCTGTTGGCGCTGCCGGTGCCGCTGAGGCCGGGCGTGGTGCAGCGCGAGGGGGCGGCGGAGCCCGCGTGGGCCGCCGCCTGGCGCCGCAGCACGGCGCTCACGTTGCGCGTCAGCTGCTCGTACGGAGACTCCCAGCGCTCCGCCAGCAGCTCCTCCGCCTCGGCGTCCGGCGACGGCGCGCGCCGCCGCTCCGCTGCCGCCACCACCACGCCCGGAACCGGAAGCTGCCTCGCCCCTGCGCCGCCTACGCCCGCGCCCCGGCCTGCGAACCAGGCGGAATAAGCTCACAAACCAGCAGCGCGCTCTAGAAAACGAAGTAGACATGTCATTTCAATCTCATGGGAAGGGTGTTCTTTCGGGAGACAAGTGTGTAACAGCCTGAAGGCGGCTCTACACATTTGTTATTCGGCGAACACAGAGCAACCGCTCGCCGAATCCCGTGGTGTGGATGAGTTGCTTGCTATTTGCCAAGTGACGAACATTCGGGGTTCGCCCTACTCACCGCGTGTCGGTTTTCGGACACATCAAAGGGAGCGAACATTCACCGAACACGTCAGCTGCTCGGGATTGGGCGAGCACTAGCTTGCTGCTCGGCTAATGCCGAATGTGTCGCCTTGAAGCATCACAACAAAACAATGGGTAACACGTGATTGCCATTGACAGATATGGAAACTGTTCATTTCTTTCAAACAAAATAACAGAAGATAACCAACATCTGTCTGGGCAATTATCGAAGGTGACAGACTTAACGACGTTTTGAGAACTGTTCCTAATATCAAGGAAAGTAGAATAAAATATGGAAAGATCGCAATATAAAATTGTGCTTGAGAACCAAAATTTAAAACATTTTAATGATTTTAAATAAAAACAAATTATTTTGGGAGTTTATCATTATCTGCTCCGAGCATCCGAGCTGTGATGTTCGTCTCAGTGGAGCTCCGTTCACCTCGCGTTACTTGGTGTAGTAAACCCTGTTATGTTGAAGTGAGCCAGTAATTAACTAAGTGACTTTAATTTGTTTATGTCTAATATGGCATACTCTCAGCAACGGGGCTAGCAATTAGTCAAGCCCTGCACCTAGTCAAAAATGACAACAAATACTTAGCTAATGGTGAAGTGACCGTATTCCAACTGTCTTCCTCTACAGAAGCAATGGACATCAACTACAAGCAGCGACTTCGGCAATGGAGTGGCCTCCAACCTATCAACCTCGGAGAACACGGCCAGTCAAATATCAACAAATTACAGTGATCGTAAAAAGTCAGTGAGCGATTCCAAATAATACACGAGATGCGAAGAAAAAAGTGCGGGTTCCATATGTGACTGAATAACCAAACCCATCCAATTTAATTATAACTTGCCAGTGGAAAACAAATTCAGTCCATTAAAGGAAATAAACCTTACACTCTAAAACAACAGAGTTACCCATCTAAAGGAAAATAGTAGTGAACAAATCAACAACACAAATAAAATCCCTCCCATTTTCGTAGCCAACATTACTAATTTAAAATATTTCCTTAAAGAACTAAGATCAGAAGTGTCAACAAATTTCATAGCAGACTCTAGAAATCAGAAAGAAACAAATCTGTACCAAATCTACCACAGACTTCAGAAACCTGGTTAAGTACTGAATTAGCACGCAGAGACGTTTTTACACTTGCTAAGACCCCGCCAAACAATAAGTACTCTATGGTTTTAAGAACTTCAGTCAAACCGTTTCCGAACTGGAAATACTATAAGACTTAAAACAACTGTACCCATTAATTATTAAAGTAAATAGACTACATACAGAAAACAAACCCATTCCAAATAGTTGCAGCAGAATTACTCGGGAACGAACCATTAAAGGCTATATTGTTAATTAACGAAATAGGTAACTAAAAGTAAAAACGGAAAGAAGACTAAGACCTTCCAGTCCTGGATTGAATGTCCACGATGCCTTGACTAAGGACACACACAGAATAATTGTAACCATGTAAGAAATTGTGCGTATTGCGCAGATAATCACTACGCAGTTACATGTCGAAGTAAAAATCCAAAACCTAAGTGTGCTAACTACAACCACCCCCAGGCCGATGTAAGAGATCCTATTCTTACCATAAATCTATAAATGAAAGAAATACTAATGAAGGAAACGTAGAAACATCTGACACCAAACAAACTTCATTCCTTCCAACTACTCAACCCCTCCACAATCTTAACCACAGTAACAATGCCCCTCTAGAAATTTTGAAGCCTGAAATTCTAGTTGCTCTTCAATTGGTTTCAAAACACACAGTATTGTCACCTTTGATAGACGGAAATATGTTGTCAAAATCCGTTTATCAAGTTCTTCGAAATCTTCGGACCGTTCACGGAACAAACTGTTGTACAAAAATACTTTAAGTCTTCACAATTTACGCAATAAACACTATCAAAAGCAACACTTCGCAAAACGCTCGCCATTTCGACGTAAATTAAGATTTAAAATGGGTAAATGCAGCTGAAATATGTGCTTAAATTTAAGTAGAACATATGGCTTAAGTTCGCCTTAAAAAGAGTATGGGTGAAACTGAAACGTCTCCTAAGTCTACCTTAAAATTCTGAAGACAAACTTAAAATTTTAAGCAATGGAAGTGAAACCGGCCGATATTGTAATTAAAAGTAATTAAAGAGAGTTTAAGAAAGAAAGTTATTACAAATTAGCTCCATTGGACATATTATATAATTAATTATTTAGTCTTTCTGAGAGCGTTAACTGCTTTGTTCATTAGTTCCGTAAGTGTAGTGCACGTATTTATCACGGCAGTTGGCGGTATCCTTCCACCACTGATTGGCAGGATCAGGTAGTGGCATTCAGGTCTACTCTTATTTGAGGGTTTTCTCCATTCGCATATCTCCCATCAGCGAGGCACCGCTCCACACAGAACAAGTTCTGAGCCCCGGACTGGTCTCCCGTAAGTGTGATAATGTGTATGAATGTAAATAAATTGTAAGGATAGGACAAGGAAGAGGAAGGAAGAAAATAAAGAAATATCGCTCGGGCCGTGATCGGTTTGTTAGGGTACTTTGCCGGCATTCGCCTATTGTTGATATGAGAAACTACCGAAAATTACCGATCGAAGCAGCCGGCCGCCAGAATTCTTCTGACAACGGATGAATTCGAGCTAGCTATCTAGCTGGTGTCGAAAATCCTGTCGTCGTTGGAACTAACTCTGGGACCTCCCGATCACAGACACTACAGCGACACCAATTAATGCTTCGAGATACCTTAGCTGGTCTGGAACTATTGTACACTTCCTGTTAAGGCCAACTTGGGGTTCATGACCGTGTAATTCAGTTTAATTGCAATTTGTTTAGTGCTGAACTATCATTGAACAAAGCAATTCAACGAAACTAGAACAACCACTTACGACATTGTGCGAAGCAGGAAAAGCTTTTATTTGGCAGATCTCTATCACACCGGGTTCTTACCTCTCCCAAGTGCATGTCGGAAGACTGGAGGAGCGTTAGGGATGAAGTAGGTGGCTGGAACCTCCGCCACCACCTTGTGCCCTTCCAGTCCGAGAATGCGTCGCCGGGCCTCGTAGACATTCGCTGCAAAACCCGCAACAGTCCTTTACAACACTTTAATGAAATTAAGGAGTTTACTCTAAATCGTTTGAATAATTCAAGAGTTAATGAATGTACGCTACGCAAAAGCTCACTGGAAGTAGTTGTGCGTATTGATAATCAAAGCTGCAGTGAAACAAAATTGAATACTTTGCGAAACAATGCAATGATCTATTACGTGACTATTTACCCTCCAGTCAGTTATGGATTTAACAGGTCAGCATTTATCATTAACCGTTTGTCTCCTCTAAGACTAATCTCAAGGTCTTCCCTCTCACTTAAACTTAACTCTGGGAAATTTATACCGAAAAATATTTTAGCAAATATTGTATGGCCTTTTGTATTTTCTTCCAGGAATTTTCGTTTGTATTAATTCAAAAATTTTAATACGATCTCGGCAATTGTTTGATCGTTTCCACTGAAACTTACATCCTGGCATTCCGTGCTTTAAGTTGTCAGCGTCTCTCAAATACGCACAAAAATATTAGATCTTTAAACGGTCCAACACAATTATAAACCGCATTTATGAGAGAGTACCGACACGTAATGACAAACCATCTTTTGCCAAAAAATAATAATCCACAGTTGATGATTACGACTCTTTAGAGATTGCACACCTATTGACATACGTGCTTACTTTTACGAAATCATCGGGTATGCAGAGACGAAATGCCCTTCAATATTTTTGAGCCTTACACGTGTAAAAGTTGTAGAAAAGTGAATTGAAGGATACGGTTGATTCGAATCAAATCTATTCCGAGTGACTTTCAAAATTAATTTATTTGCTTTTTAAATTTGTACTTTTCTGAGAATCAAGAATACGTCCATGATGGTCCTCTATAGTAATTCAATTTCGTTATTCAAAAAATCTTAACACAGTTCTCCACATTCCAACAGTCTTACGTTTACAGTGTAACCCCTCTTCACGACCACTCCCTTCGAAGCGTCGACCCTTCTTCCCGACAACATTTTTTTCGGAACGGAACGTTTTTTTTTTCATAAGACCAACGCTTTGAAATCCCTTTTATCCCGACCAACGATCATCAATTCCTATACAAAATCACACTTTTTCTCCATTAAGGCAACCACCTTTATCCAAGTTGTGAGAAAAGTTTTTCAATGACTTATCCTTTTCTGCTAGCTGGAATCTGAGGCCTTTGTGGCAACTGGCGATGGTCCACGCGGTTTCTCACGCGGTAGTGGGTACCGACGTTATTTGCCTCTTTGGGTGTGCTATTCTTAGAATGGCATTGGAAGCAGGTTCGACGATTTCTCCCTCAGTTTGCAATACAATCTACCGCTGAATGTACTGTCGATGTATAGTGTTGCAGCTGATTGTGTAGAAGTGCAATGGGGATGTCCGTTTTCGTAACAATTTTAATTTCATCCTCAGAAATGGTAAATACCAAACCCAAAAAGAAACAATCCTTACTCTCGAAAATATCTTATCAATGATAATGGAAAGCGAAAACGGAAAGTCGCAGCGAGAGTAACTAGGCTGTTTAATTCTGTTAAAAGTCAGAAACAGTCAATTCTTGCCAATCTGTAATGGTACTTGAAAACTTGGGAAGAAAACTGTTAATAAGGATTCCAAGAAGAGAAGTTGGCACCCTTGCGAAAGCATAAACAGTGTTCTGGTTAGACTCGTTTAATCGTGCTCGTTGAAAGGGCCAATAATATAAGTAAGCCAATAATATAAGTAAGTCAAGCTCTTCGAATCACATCAGACCTTTGAGTCTAAACTAGTGCTAGTGGATGGTTGGGCAGATTTTGTGTTCGACACATTGTTTTTGTAATTGTTAGTGGCGAAGGTCGTGAAGTCCATGACAATACGACCAGTGGCAGGAAAGCGAGAATTTCCGATATCCATAAGGATACGTGTCATTTGACATCTACAACACGGAGGAAACCGGTCTTTTATTTAAAGCAATTCCGGACAGAACGCTTGCAACGAAAGGAGTCAAATGCGTGGGAGATAAATTACAAGAGCATAGACCAACAATTGAGTTATGCGTCAGTATAACGGAGAAAAATTGCAATCTATTGTTATCCACACTTGCGTTCACGATGCTTCAAACATGACACTACGTTGAGAAACATTCTGATACGCAAAAAAGCGTGGATGACTTGCGAAATATTTCCTTCATGGCAGCCCAAACTAAACAGCAAAATATAACATGCAAGCCGGAAGATTATACTGATGGTCGACTCCATGTCATTGGAACGAAAGAGTTTTAAATGTAGAAATAAGATTATCTTTGCAAAATGTGGCATCCTGCTTGCAACCCCTGTATCAAAGAGTAATTCGTATGTCTAAAATCTCATAGGAGAAAACTATTAAGTTCATTAGTTGCTATAATAGATGATTCCATAACGGGTCATGATTTAGCAAAATCTTTTTCGTTTGCTTAAGTTCGGATGCTGTATTGGTGCTTACAGTTTGGGATGCTGTGAGTTGGGTGAAACGTGCTTGGAGTGAAGAGAAATCTGAAACAATCTGAAATTGTTTTATAAACTGCGGATTTCGAAGTGCAGATTTGACCGAAGAAACAGTGCGTGACAGCAGTGTAGAAGTCATCGAGAATTAGACCAAAGTCAGCAGTACTGATGTTGACGTTGATATTTTAGATGAGCGGGAAGATTGTTTCACTAAAAAAAACAAGGGATAACGGTTTCGGAAATTAGCCCTCTCAACAACGACGAAGGTAAGAGACGGAGAAGGTGATAATTTTCAAGTTGAACCATTTCTGCACTCCCCTATATTAGAAGGCACGGTTTACTGTAAAATGAATTGAAAAATGACAAGTAAATAAATTTGTGGGGGCGAGATTGAAAAATAATACGAACACATTATTATGATATAACGAGTGAAGAAATTCAAACAGACAACAAAATACATTTTATGATCAGGACAAATAATAATTCAAAAGTATGGTAAGTACAATGGTTATATGTTTGTAATTAAATTGAATTTTATTTTCATTTTATTCATTGTTTATTTAAAAATAGTGCATTATAAAATTATGATGTAATGACGAGTCTTCATACCCATTACATCGAGTTTCATACGGTACTTTTTCTACGATAACTTTTATAGGTTAAACGTTTTCATTGAATCGTTTCGTGGCAATTGAATTGCCAAAGCCACCTAGCGGACAACTACCCTATTCTGCCGTAGGTCAAACTGCGGTTTACCAGTCCGCCTGCGAGAGAGTACGAAAGTTGCGAATATAATTCCGAGGTCACCATTTTCGCTTTTACTTCTATTTCTGGAGGTGCCAACAACCTCTGTTTCACTGGACATTATGAACCAAGAATTGGCCTGTTTTTAAGGACAACTTCACGGTCGCAACATATAACACAAAATGACTTCTGATCGTTTGATCTTAATGTCAGTCATTGTTCCCTCTAACACTACAACTGCGCTAGACAAATACGATCAAGGCAAAATTACGATCTAAAATTTTAAGTAATATTGCACGTAATATTACTAATAAAAAAGAAATTTAAACTGACAAGCATAATACAATATTATATGTTATTTTAATGAACACAATCAAACGAAACGTTTACTAGAACGATTCTCAATGATTAAGTGTCAATACTTGGTTTGTAAATTTCTCAGTGATTGGTCACGAACCTGTATCATAATTAAAACTGAATTGTAATGAGTATCATTACAAAACGATTTGTAGCCATCAAATGAGAGAATTATATACTGGGAGTAGAAAATTGATTAAATACATACCTCATGCATGCATGTATGTACGCGAGACTAATCAAAAGCAAAGAATGACGAACTGTTTCTTATCTACTTACACGCATCTCTTTCAATGCCTTTGATTGAAACCGCAAAAGTTTTCTGCTTCTCTTTCTGACGAAAGCTTATTTGCACGTCAAGATCATACATGACCTCTGCCACGCTGTTAAAATCTACAGTTGTGTTGTCTGAAATCTCGAACAATAACAGTATGGGAAGAGAACCCTGAAAAATAAGATTAGTTCGAAAACATTAGTCATTTCATTTAATTTTTTTCATGACATCCTCTAAATCTTGACAATGACAGGATTTTAATAACAAATCTTACAAAAGCTTCTGTATATAAAATATTCTAAAAATAATGCATTTGGAATCCACGTTGCAATGGGTATTGAGTTTAAAATAGGAGAGGTCCCTGATAATATAAAAAGTAGGATATTTCAAAGTTTAAAAAGTTCAAACTCGCTCACACAAAAAAATAAAATTCGAAACACACGCAAGAGTTATGGTGGAAAAAATTTCAAATTTACTCTTGATTCGTAATTACGTCGTGTAATTTTAAATCTAAGTTTTTTGCAATGATAAACACAATGAACGTCAGGAGATAATTTACTTCAAGTAACTTCGACGTTTTGAAGAAAGTCTTACATTTTTAATTGAAATCGTGAATTACCATACTTCAGCGCAATTTGATCGATTTGGACAAGAAATTTAATGATAACATAGTGGCATTTTTTAGAAAAGGGGGTAATGTTTGACTTTACTCCATTACCCTCTAAAAGTAAAAAGAAATGTATGGCACAGAAGCTAGTACATGCGCGGCTGTATTTTTCACCAATTTTCTTGTCTTTGGATCCCATGAACAAAACATGAACTTCTTGTGGAATAAGAGAGAGTACCCAGAAAATCTTACATCACGATACATTTGCGAAAATGATGGTTGAGCAAACCATTTAAAAAAAACTAATGGAATTTAGAGCGTCATTAAGACGTCTTAATAAAATGTTACATTATCCTAACGGTATTCACAAATGTTCTCCTACGATATAAAAACTAAATAGGCTCTATAAATGTTAAACAAGGTTCGAAGAAATAGAAATATGCACAAAAATTTTACTGTCACAGCCGTTGAATATTCTGATACCATAGCAACTCCAAAACATTTATTTTCTCTGTACCATGCACACAATTTCAATGAATTCAACTTTTCTAACTACACTTCTGTAACATAGGTAGACAATTTAAATTATAAATTCAAATTTGGTCACGTCTTGCATTAGTATGATAGATTGAAATTGAAGGGAGATTTACATTCGAAAATAATAATTCTAAAAATATTAAATTACAGATTTGCAATTTCTCATCTTACCAGTAGCATCTGCCGTGCCAAATACACGTTTCTGATGGGGCCCAACACAGTGATTATGTTCTTTTTTATCTGAGGAATGTAGGGATCGTTTAGGTCTGGAACCATGATCTGCGTGGACGTGTGGTTCATGATCGTCTTTATGTTGCAACAGTTGATGCCCAGCACCAACGGTTGATGATGAGGGGGTATCTCCAGCGTCGTATAAACTGAGACTTGATCCTGCACGAAACGGCAATCATTTATTTTGAATCAAGAATGATTTGTGTATTCCATTCAGTTTACATTTTCAGTTTTCATTGTGGTATAGAGATAAGGAAATCAAAATTTATCAACAGTTATAATAAGCGATGAAGAAAAACGATCAATTGTGAAAAAAAATTCGTTAATTGAAAAGAAATTGTTCATATATGTATTTTAAAATTATACTATCATTGAGCGCAAGGAATTTCAACGTTTATTTAACTATAAAAAAGGTTCTTGTAAAAATATTTTCAGTTTTTTATGAAAATTAAAAACTCCTTAAGATTATGTTGAAATTTTTAAGGAGGAAAATCTGCGGAAAAGGGGTAATGAAGACTGAAGTTGACAACGTAAGTTCGGAAAAATAACTTTCTTTCGAAGTGAAAACAATTTTTTGGTGGACCACTCAGAATGGATTGAAACTATTTTAAGACAGTTGCAGCGATACAAACACATTATTGCTCTTACCCCATATCGCGCCGGCATCGTGTAGGATTAAGCTAATTCCTGCCAGAATGTGGTCAACGACAATAAAGACTCGTGAGCGAAATAGCGTATTCATAACCCCGAAATTGGGGCCCAGATGACGCTTCGTTACGCGTGTCCAAGTTTACGACAAGGATGCGATTATCGGTCTATGCAATTAACGAAACCTCATTGTGTCTGCTACGTAAAAAATTTCGATTTCTTTTACAAAACTTATGTTTTTACATCAAAACACGCTATTTTCATTTTAACAATGAAACAAAATTCTCTCCCCATTACTATTTCGCTTTTGTTATCCGATTCCTCAGCGTCTGAGTCAATTCCTTGAGCGATGAAGGACAAGTCTTCACATTATTTCCCTTCATATTCTCAATCCATTGAACAGCTCCTTGACACCAACGCGTTGGTGTTGGGAGGCGTTGCAACGCCTCCCAACGCCAAGAATTACACTCATCCCGCTAGAATATGGCGAACGACAACACAGACCCGCGAGCGTAATGGCGAATTTGTAAACCCGAAATTAAGGTAGAGCCGACGCTTCGCTACGCGTCCAACTTTACGACGAGGCCCTAAACTTCGGCCTACGCGAGTAACCAAACGTCTTCGCGTCTTGAATGCAAGATTTCCCATATTTTCTGACACATATTCGCGGTTTTAGACTAAAGCGCGCCATTTTCATTGAACAAAAATGCTCTTTCCCATCACTACTCTCGATTTTGTTATTCTATCTTTCGGCGTCTGAGAATTCGTGAGCGATGAGGGGCAAGCCCGTGCATTATTTCCCAGATTATTCCCCATGCACTGAGCGCCCCTTGAGCACTTACTGCAGCGCCCGCGTTGACGCAGAAGTGGCGGATGAGGAAGAGCGTGGCCTCCGTGACGTGCGTCACCTCCAGCTCCGAGCCCTTGACCTGCACCTGCACGCCGTTGAGGCGGTGGCGGTGGCGGATGCGCACTTGCACGTTGAACTGCTGCTGCAGCCGCATGACGTAGGGCGAGGCGCACTCTGCGCCCGATGCGGCGTCGCCCAGCGCCGGCACGTCGAACAGGAACACCAGCGGCATCAGGTTCTGCGCCGCGCGCCCAGCGCCACCCACGCCTTACCCCGCGGCTCGCATTTGCGACAAGGGCGCTCACTCACGCCGAGTCACATGAATCGTATGGGAAGGCGTCGGCAGAACGTTTCCAGAAATCATTGCGTTCAATTCATAAAATGTTGAATACCTTGAGCTCAGGATTTGGTACTTCTATTTTAACAATTATTTTTGCAACAGGAGAAGGTTTGTGTGAAATCAATGTTTTCATGTAGCTAGAACGCAATGCATGAACGTAAAGACGACTAAGTCTAGTTTATTTCGGTAATATAAGTTCAAGTCTTGTATTTCAAGAAAAAAAGATACTTGTACGGATTATTCTTAAGTGTCTATATATTGCAAACTCCGCGAAAAGCACGTTGAAAGTGAATGACTGACCTTTAGCGATTGTGGGCTGTCGGTTTAAATTTCACGTGCGTGGCCTCGCTTTTAAAATTTTATTTTTTATCCAAGAGATTTAATGAATCGTATGTCTTTACCTAGTTTTTATTATTTGAAACATTTATTTTTACTGGTGATACCTGATCGAATTAAATTCTTCAAAATAACCTAACTGCAGTCCGAATCAACACTTCTGAAGTATTCTCATCGGGCGCTTCTGTTTCGAACATCTTGTCATTAGTTCGGAAACCAAGAACAGTGTTTTCGGTTTTTAGATTGAAGATGCATGACATCCCTAATTTTCGACAGAAAATTCATCAATTCCGACTTTCGTTCAAAATTCCAATAGCTAATGCATAATGTCCCGAACAAAAACTTGTATCTGACGACCACTTTCAACAATACGAGATTGGATAGTTCTAGAACCAGTCCGTTAGTCGAAGTTCATAATCAATTGAATTGATTGATTGATTGATTGATTGATTGACTTTTTCGTGTTTCCGGGCGCGTCAACTGCTTCGGTCATTATTCGCGTTAGTGTAGTGCATGTTTTTTTTTCTCGGTAGATGGCGGTGATCTTCCCCCGCTGGATGGCGAGATCCGAAGCCGACCTCCCGTCGGCTAGTGGGATTTCCCCCTAACTAGAACTCTCCCACCAGCGGGGCACCGCCCCAGTCGGGAGACAAGCTCCAAGCTCCCGACCGGTCTCCCGGAATATGTGGTAGTGTAGTGCATGTTAGTGTAAGTGTGCGTGTAAGAGGAGAGGATAGGACAAGCAAGAGGAAGGATCGCGCGCGGTTCGTGACCCGTTTGGTAGAGTACTGCTCCAGCATTCGCCTGGTGTTGATCAGAGAAACCACGGAAAACTACCGATCAGAGCAGCCGGCCGCTAGAATTCTCCTCCAGACAGCGACTGAATTCGACCTAGCTGAAAAGCTAGTATTGAAAATCCTGCCACCGTCAGGACTCGAACCTAGGACCTCCCGGTCAGAGGCGCTGCAGCGACATCAGTTGATGCACTGAGCTACCGCTACCGGTCATAATCAATTGAATTTAGTAATTTGTTACGATTCAAATCTCGTACAACCATATTCGCTTTGTGGAGGAGGGCTCACCCGCACGCGCTGCCGCGCCTGCTCCACGCCCGCCAGCTTCCCCGACAGCGACACCTGCGACGACTTGTCCGTGGTGGAGGTGCGGTTCGAGTCCGGGAAGTGGATGTGCGTGCCGGTCTCCTCCATCACCTGCTTGATGACGAGGCCTCCGCGCCCGATGATATGCGAGTGGTACAGATAGCTCACGTCGATCTTCATCGTCACGCGGACGTCCTGTGCGGAGATCAAGAGAAATGCTGAAACTTTGGTACAAGAATGTAGCCTAAATAATGTTCTCTGTGAAAATAGTATTTTTTTTTCGCTATCTTCGAATTAAACATCAACGCTCCTAATTAAAATCATTTATTTTGCTCTATCCTTCATATACTTTACCCATGATTTAAAAGATAGGATTGTGTGTTAGCGTGAACTTTTAACCTCAAATTGAATATTGTAAACTTCTTAACCGACTGCCATTTCAATAAAGAGTATCTACAGCTTGCTGCTTATCGTAAATGCATCTACAAACGGCATATCCGAATAAGGTGGTGAAAACGGCCCCAAAACCAACATCGATAATTGCGATGCTCATACGAAAGAATTAAATATGGCGTATATTCAGAAAATGATCATCCTCCCATGGCAGTGTGTTGTTAAGTTACAACGGGAAAGGTTTTTTGCATTGTTTATTTTTTCTCAGCTTCTATTGTATGTATCTGGCTGAAAAAATTGAGACAGGGGAATATATTTGAAATTTAAAGCACTTTTGTCACCAAATTCAAATGCAGTAATAAATAGATAAACATTTTTAAAAGGATTTTCGGCGTGGTAACAGAGTACCGTCTCAGTTTTTCCCTAGAATGCGACATATAACCCATAGAATGTGACTTATAACATTCTATTACATTTTTTTCAGATCTTAAAATCATGTGGACGATAGTGAAAACATTAAAACCAATTTTAGCCGTTGAAAAATTTTAAATCGCACCAAAATGCGAGTGGAAAAAATGCTCTTACCAATATTTCATCATAGATTCAATCACGACATATGAACTCTAATTCTTACGTGTTACATGAATTATGAAGCATACTCAATCTCACTATCCATGGTGGAAAAAGATGGGTGCTTCAAGCAGCAGTTTGCGCCATATTAGCATGAATTTTAAATGCAATAATTTTAACAGCTGCGAGTCATTGAAACAGAAACAGATAGGCTCTTTTTATTTATTTTTTTTCCTTGAAATATTGTATCTTTTTCAGGAATACCTTCATGTTATTTTCGGTTGGTCACCCTTGACAATAGATCTTCACGGTGACGCGGACGTCCAGTGGGGCAACCATCGCCTTGAGGGAAAGCCTTTTTTACAAATACGTGGAGGCTATTGGATTGTCAGTTGCGTCGGGTTCATTCCCTTAGCGTACAATTGTCATATATTGATCTTATACGTTCTCACGAAACGTTGAAAAGCTCACGTTCTGCAGGATTTCAAGTTTGATAAATTATGTACAAAAAAAATCGTGATATTCATTCAAGGTGGCTTACTACTCTGCGACACGACGAATATAGAAAAGAGAGTACATAATTGTTACAGTAAATTATCCCAAAATAAATATGTTCTCAGTGATAAAATTTTATATTGTTTCGCTATCTTTGAATTCAACATAATCTCTTGCTCCTAATAAGAATCATTTATTTTGTTCTGTCTATTTTCTCCTTCCATAGACTTCCCTCACTATTTAAAAGGCAACATTGTACGTCAGCGTGCACTATGAATTTAAATTGTATATTATAAATTTCTTGATCGACGGTCCATCTATAATTCAATAAAGAATATTTATAACTTGCTGCTTATCGTATGAATATCTACAAATTTCAATTTGACTGTCAATTACACGACAGGTGTCTGTTGCAAAACTTCGTCCATAAGTACCTTTTCACTGACGAAAAAATATGTTCATCAATAAAATCTTCATCAATCTAATCACGAAAATACTGTAATCAATGTCTTATATTAATGTTTCAGGAACTTATTACGGTGAATATTTTTCAATATTCAACGTTAAAGAAGGTTTCTGTAAGTCCAAGTAGATCATAAAATTATGGGACTTTTCACTATAGCAGAAATTTTGTATTATGCAATATCAAAAGCCTAACAAAACCCTTTCGCGGTATTTCATATTTTTGATTAAAGTAGCTTTAATTTTTACGCGGCTGATCGTGAGTCTCACAGAAAAGATTAGTTTTAAAAAGTGAAATAATGAAGGAAACTTGATACCCACTTACTGGTGAGTCCAAAACAGCCATGACTTCTTTCTTTGCTTGGAGCACATCTTCCATGAGACCGGCGATATGAACATGAGGACCTGTAGAAACATTTTTGCCTATAATTTATCACGTCGTTAAATTTAAGTACATTTCATGCGTTTGAATGTATACAGGACACAATTTTGTTTTCACTACAAAACTAAAGTTTTTTACATTAAAACGTCTAATTCGAGAAGGATTAGATCAATTTGACATTTGTTAACATTTACGAAAATTAAAAACTTGCATATTTCTAACTATGCGTAAGCTACAATTTACATTGGAAATCTTTGCTGTTTACTTAAACCCTTGATAAGGAATTTAGATTTCGGACGAAAACCCGATACCCAACAATTTACGGATGAAGTATTTGCCTATGTTCTATATTGTACAATACAAGTTAATAGCTATTTTGAACGTCATTTAGTCCAAAATACGGCATAGAACTTTTTTTCAAGTCGTATGTGTTGGAAGGAGAAACTGACAAAAAAATTGAAGTTCTTACTTTTGCGGGAGCGGGAACCAATTTTTAGATGTGAAGGCCACAGAATCCGAGTACGAGTTTGTTCTTCTAACTGCAAAAAAATGCACACAGAATCAGGGAGACAGACTTTGACAAATTCATGATCCACTGGTTATCCTTTAGACAAATTGAAGTTGCTACTTCTATTTTCTTGTTAAGTTTATTATATGTAAAACTACAAATCCTGCGAAAGAATTCATTTCATTAAAGGGGTAAGTTAATCACGAATTTTAGAATGAAAATAATTTATCACATTTAGAATGAAAATAATATTCACATGTTATTATCCAGTTTTCATCCACAGCTACAAAAAAATTATCGAGTGAACCGTGTCAGGATGGATGCCCAATCCACTTAACATGTTCCTTTTCACTCCACCCAACAGAACGTGTCCTACTTCTAATTTTTGTCACACGCTTTAGGCAGATACATTCAGCAAATATACAGAACTTTCCATGTCTTTAAGTTATAAGGTGTCCAGTGAGGAAACAACGAACTTCGAAAGTAAATTTTAAACATTGTCTAATAAACTCCTTCGACATTTAGATTACATTAGATTTATTACTAATTCTGCAAATGTTTAAGAACTCGGTGGCAGAATACACTAACTAAACATTATAGAACTTAACTATACAAAATTTTACAAAATTTACAAACTTTACAAATTAACATGAACATTTCCCCGTGCAAGTTTTCATAGCACTCCACCTTACCACACACACTCATTTGGAATGGTTGAGCCGCAATGAGTCCTCAAAAGTCGTTCTAAAAATATTTTCTATACAAGAAGGGTACCCCCGGTTAAGATGGTAAAAAGTTCCCGTAAACCAAATGATATGATTATTTGCATTATAACATAAAAATAATTTTATTGAACGGTTTCTTGGCCCCCGTTCCACCACCCACACCCAACTTCAGCCAAAAATGTCTGTATCCGATTGAAAAAATATGAAAATAAAATAATTTGTACTGACAAAACCTTTTTTGATATTTTCTCAGCGCCAAATTCAAATACAAAAAATTAAATAATTTCTTAAAAAATTACTGAGTCTTAGAACCTGGACTACGCTCGAAAAAATATAAATGTTTCAGAACACAAATTGTTGTGATTTCTTCAGATTGTTTCGACTGGTGGGATGTAGTTAAACTAATAAAACTTTTTACCATATTCCCGCCTGAAAATAGAAGTTTGCAAATTACGAAACACACACACCAAAAAAGGATTATTGCAACACACATTATAATCACGAATAACTCTGAAGCGATACGTCCTACGCCTTTTAAACCAGATTTGTGTCCCATGGGGCACGACTTTGATGACAGGTAAATTCTGACAGATTACGTATTTAGGGGGACGAGTTGATGACAAATGGAGAAATGAGAGACAGTTCGGGTGCAGGTGAAGCGTAGATGGTGACCGTGGGGAAATGGAAGGGGATAGGTGGGACCCGTATTATGTTCTTAGGCAGTATTTTACAAAATGTGACTTTTTTCATCGTTCTTTTACAACTTTGCAGATTTAGTTCTTTTAAGTGCCATTCCTTGCATGGGCGGATAGAAAAAGAAGAAGCCGAAATCATTGTAAAGTTAAATCCAAGGAAAATACCGCCATTAACTTTCACGATAAAATTAAAGAACTCTTATATTCTGTGCATTGTAATCTCAACGCACAGCAATATTGGATTTTTTTCTCTCGCCCAGTACAGGACCTATTCGTGTAAATAATGCTGTAAATAATATTTCGGGGGATAGGCATTCGCCGTTGGGTGCTTCAGTTCTCGCTCAGCAGCGATCGTGAACAGACGTGTCCGTCCAGTGCGACCAGAGTAGTCCGTTGAGTGCGAACAGTGGAAGTGAATGGCGTACGTTGTCCACCCATCAATAAACCAGGCCTTACAAACCCTCATGAATTCTGATTTCACAGATATCAACAGTGAAGTGAATTGTGTGCAATAAAGCACTTCATCAGAAGAAAAAATGGATCAGACTGTCGACCCAGCCTCGAACCAGCAACGGTACGAGGACAGCGCGAGGGCTAACAACCCAGCTCTACAAGGGGTCAGCGCGCAGCAACCCCCGAATCAACACTGAAGCTACACTGAAGCCACACCAAAAAAAGGTCAGTCAGTGACAACATGAACTCTCAAGATCCCAAGAGATTCAATTCCGATCCCAGTGCAGACAGTGTAAATCCAACTAGTGATATAGAATACAGTTACGGAGTTCCAATCGGAAACAGATTTACTGAACTTTCAAGATTAGGCCAACATCGAGGAAAAAAAGTGTTGAATATACAAAGTTTAGAGCTGGAGAACAGCAAACTCCAATAGAAAAAATTCATCCTATCTATGTAGCAGAAATAAGTAACCTCAATCAATTTATAATAGAACTCAGAACCGATGTTACCAAAAATTTCGTATCATATGTAAACACAATAAGATAAAGATCAGTGCAAAAACCCCACAGACTTTCGTAAAATAATAAAATACCTCATACACACACAACGGAAATTCCACTCTTACACATACAGGGCCCCGCCAACAAAACATTCTCCGTTGTGTTCAAAAACCTACATCAATCTATATCTGAACAGGACATTTTTGCAGTCCTTAAACAGCGTCACCCTTCAGTGCTAAATATCACTAGACTACAAAGAGAAGGCAATCCCATACTAGTAGTCGCAGCCGAATTCAACGGCACAGAAACACCCGAAACTATACTACAAATAAACCAAATATGCAACCATCAAGTGATTACAGAAAAAAGGAGAAAACACAACGGTCCCATTCAATGCCAACGGTGTTTGGAAGAAGAAATAAAAGAGGTCATCTTCGTCAACATACTAGCTTTATTAAGATAGCCGGCTTTCGACGGCTTTGCCGTCATCATCAGTCTATAAGATACAGAAAGATATAACAAAATTATAAATAAATACACAATAAGATAGAAAATTAAATTACAATTAATGGATACATCAAAATTAACATAAAAAATAAAAGGATAATCGATATACGATTGCAAAAGATAAGGAACATATAGCAGATAAAATTGCAAAAATGAATTGCGACGGGAGGGGGGGATTAATACAGATAATAGCAGTTCAAATTTCAGATTATAAATATATGTGAAGAGAACCAAAATTAATATTTATATGTATTTGTGTATATATATGTATGTATTGTGTATGTATGTATGTATATATATATATATATATATATATATATATATATATATATATATATATACAATAAATGGGGGATAGTAATAATAATTAATATCAAATGTTATTACAAATATGGGGGGGGGGGAAATTGAATAATAAGTTGAGCCGCTTTGCTTACCTCGCTGCTTTCGGCAAAAGTCGGTCGACTGTGCCCAGAGGAAACGTGACACGGGGTTTTTATTGCTTTCGGGAGATCCGGCGAGGGGTCGGAGGAGGTCTGTTTAGTGTTTTCTTAGGAGGCGAGGGAGTCAGTTGGTGAGGTCGGGGTGTGTAAAATTATTAGTAGAGGGGACAGAGGGAAATTAGTTTGTTCATTGAGAAGGGCCTCAGATTTCTGCTTGGCTTGAAATATGTGAAAGATTTCTAAAGCGCTTCTGTTCCAGAATTTAT
>BLKR01001868.1:0-27420 GCA_011170035.1 Teleogryllus occipitalis | reverse complement strand
TAGAACCTTCTTCGTCAATGTCAACAGCCACTGCTCTCACCCCCGAGGCATCAAAGCAGGATTACCTCAAGGATCCCCCTTAACAACGTAGTTTAAACTGTATGTAGCAGAACTTCGCAAATCAAAAAACATCCAATTAGCACAATTCGCGGACGACACGGTATTATACATCTCTGGCAACTCACTAGCGGACTTACGAGCAAAACCAATTATACCTACATACACTTGATAGCTGGGCCGCGAAATACAAAGTTCAGCTAAACCCCACCAAAACAGCAGCAAAAATATTCTCATTTAGACCATATACTCCCCCCTCCCTGCTAACAATTAACAACATCCCAATAGAATGATACCTTCCCAACAAACCAATTAAATACCTAGGACTACATCTCTACTTAAAATTAAATTGGCGCGATCGTATTGAAACAAAGATAAAGCAAGCCAAGTCAAAACTACATCAGCTACAATGAATAATAAACAGACCGTTCACTACAACAAAATATCGCCATAGCAAAATACAAAACCATAATAAGACCTTTAATCACTTACGCCTGTCCCGTAGGAATTAACGACGCCAAAACATATTCGCAAACTCCAAGTAATTCAAAACCAATTTCTGAAAACCATAACTAACCCCCCATGGTTCATTACAAATAATCAACTTCACAAGAAATTCAACATTGTATCATTAGGTCATCACATCACATACCTTGCTACAAACTTCGCTCATAACATACACTAAATTCCAGCACTCGCCGAATTCAGACTCGCAAAAAATCCATCCCATAAAACCAGAATTCAAAATAAATACCCTTTCCATATCTTTCAAATCAAATTCGCTAACATAGAACCAGATTAGAGGACCCATAGTTGGTAACCTCTTCATTGTATAGTATGCAAGGTTAGAATAAGTTAGTGAGTAAGAAATAAAAGTTACATATGTAAAGTTGAAATAACTACCTATGTATTTACCTTCAGAAAAAATAAATAAAAGTTGGATGCTTCTTTAAATCAATTTGCTGTTTTCATATCTTTATTGTTTATAAAGAGCAGACTTTTCGTCCATGTTCGTATTGTATATACTTATACGTATACAAGAATAAATACTTAGGTAAGGGAATAGTGATTTACGAATCAAGGGCGGGAAACATGATTCACACACTAGTCAAGTTAGTCGTCCGAGCGTAGCGAGAATGACCTAGACAACTGCGGGAATCGCCTCGTGCCCGTGTTGCTTATACTATTGGCGAAACGCAACGCGTCAAGTAAAGGAATATAAATTGAATATCGAGTATCTAGAAATACCTTACTTGTACCAAAGTAAAAGTACTCGAGCCAGTGTCTTAACACTCGTTTGTAATAAATAAATAAATAAATAAATACGTCGTCAAGACGACAGTTGCAAATGGTTGCAAATCGTTACAAATGTTGCGCACACGCTTCGCGATTCTTCGCACACTCAAAAAGTTACCCGTTTCGCACACGGGAAACCAGCACGAGAAACCGCGTTTCACGCACAGCATGTTAAAAAAGACTTTCTCTAGTGTGAAACAAATACAGATAGGAGAGCGGAGGCTTCCGCTGCCAGCGTCGGTTGCTACTTGGCTGTCCGGGCGTTGCCGCGACCTAGGCAGGTGCCGACGTTTCAGCCGCCGTTCTATGACCTTCCTCCTGGAAGGTCGCAAGGGCCTAGGACGCGACGTCTACCCAACAGCAAGTACTTGACTACAAATGCCTTAGTTTCTTTAACTATGACCCAACAATTAAAATATCTGAAAAAAGAAGATTGAGGTTTTTTCGTGCCAGTTCTATGGTTCTAAGACAGTAAAAAATGTTTTGTTTACTTTTTTCAAAAATATATTTTTGCGTTTAAATTTGGCGCTGAGAAAATATCAAAAATGTTTTTCTGGTAGTATAAGTTATCTTATTTTTCAAAAAATGTTAAATTGACAAGAATTTCAAATTAAAAACATTTTTGGTTGTAGAGGGGTGTGGGTGGTGGGGAGGGGCCTAAGAAACTGTTCAATTTTTTTTATGTTAGATTTTTAATTTAATTAGTCATGTCTTTAGGTTTCTGGGGAACACTGCACCATCTTCTCCAGGGGTACCCTTTGCATTACTGAAACGTGTAAACACCCCAAACACATGTAAAGTGTTTTATTTTTATAAAAGAAATTAATATTTGTTCTCAAAGAAACCTTAACCTAGTCGGCCCGGTGGCCGAGATCGCTAAGGCAGTAGTGTCGTAGTGGTCTCGGACCGAAGGGTCGCGTGTTCGAGTCCCGCCTCGGACATCGTTGCATTTGTGTTCGTCCTTTCACCCCTTATCACCATATCGTTTCATCCTCATAGTTACCATACCGTTAACAGCAATAGTGGTCGCTAATGACCTAAGATGTTGATGCGACCTTAAATAACCAATTAAAAAAACACCTTAACCTAGAAATAAATAGTGGTGCTCGAACAGCACATACTTTCTCGTTTTTAGTAATGGTTATATATTATTTACACCTCAATTTCTCTCCGAATTATCATATATCAGTCTTTTTTGTAAAACTGTTACAAATCGTACAATATTTGATAAAAAAAACAAAATATTTTCAAGCAAATATCAATACAAATTTGACAATTATAACTGCTTTTCATACAGCTACATTATGTCCCAACAGTAATACGTAATTCACAGAAATTCTGCTGCCGATTTGCGGGGCGGAATGAATTTTTTGTAAAAACTCATTTCAACCAACATGAGACATGCACCATTCTCTTAAGAGCCCTTTACGCTTCCCAAGGCCCGACTTCAATTAAAAAATGTGCCTTTTTTTAATATATTTAAATAAAATAAAAATTGTTTATGACAAAAATTCGCATAAAAATACTCTTCAAAAAATGAACATGACAATTTTCGATGTTTTTCATGAACACTATTCATTAAGAAAAAATGTTTACCTTCATAATTTTGGTTGAACGAATAAGCAGTAAATATTTCGAATTTTTTCAATTTTCAAAACATCAGGGATTGCAAACAACATGAGATCTGCACCATTCTCTTGCATGTCCTTCAGACTATTCAACAACAAAATTTAGTCAAAAACGATAAGGCCGTTCTTGAGAAAAAAAATTGTTTTATCAAAATTTAAAATGACATATTTCATCCAAAATTACGCGAAAAATACTGAAAATTTCGAAAAATGTTACATAACCTTATTTCAAAATCTATCTTTAAAGAAACATTTTATTAAGAGAAAAACATCTCTATAATTATAAATTGTGGGAATTCTGATTTGGTGAATGACATTCTTATGCGAAGAAATAAAAAGGTCATCTTCCGCAATATAGTATTTTTATTCAGATAGCCAACTTTCGATACCTTTGCTGTAATCAGTCTACAAGGTACAGAAAAATATAAATTAAAAATAAAATACGAACTAAGATAGGAAATTAAATTACAATTAATAGATACATTTACATTTTAATTACAAATAGCAGATAAAATTGCTATTATTGCAATGCAACGGGAGGATTAATATAGATAATAGCAGTTCAAATTAAAAATTATAAATAATAATAAATAATAATAATAATAATAATAATAATAATAATAATAATAATAAAAAGAGGGATAGTAATAATAATTAATAGCAAATGATATTCAAAGATGTGGAACCTCATCATTTGCTACTAATTATTGACTATCCCCTTTTATTATTATTATTATTATTATTATTATTATGATTATTATTATTATTGTTTTTGTTTGCAATATCAGAATGTATACTTCTCTATATTTTTAATTTGTAATTTGAACTGCCATTCTCTATATTAATTCACCCCCCCTTTGACGCATTTCATTTTTTTAATCTGCTATTTGTTCCGTATCATTTGCAACCACATAATGCGTCTTCATTGGTATTTTATATTTTTTAATTTGAACTGCTATTATCTATATTAATCCTCCGGTTGCATTTCAATTTTCGCAATTTTATTTGCTATTTGTAATTCAAATTTAAATCTATGTATTAATTTTAATTTAATTTGCTATTTTATTTTGTGTTTTATTTGTAATTTATTTATATTTTTCTATACCTTGTAGACAAAGCCGTCGAAAGCCGGCTATCAGAATAAAAATACTATGTTGAGGAAGATTACCTTATTTCTTCTATAATTATAGTTTTAGGAAGAGAACGAAAAATTTTGAATTTTTTCAATTTTCGAAAAATGAGGGATTCCAACGAACATGAGACTTGCGCCATTCTCTTAACGCCTTTCACACTCTCTAACAACAAAATTTAATAAAAACAATGGAGTTCTTTTTTTTCTTTTTTCTTTCCCGTTTTCTTTTCTCTTTTTTTTTAATGTTGAAAACATCCCGGGGGCGTCATGTAAAGCACCCCCTAGATATAAAATAGGTTTCCAATTCAAGGAGTCCGCGACCTCAGCCACATCAATCACAGAATATTAATTCTGAAGAAAATCTGCTGAACGGTTTCGCCTCTAGCGTTTTTCACGGACGGACGGACGGACGTTTTGCCCTCAATCGCTTTTTCAGTATCAAGGACACAGAAAATGTGGATTCTGGCTACACCAAGTGTTAAGAGGATATATTTTCTAAATTTAGCATCTGAATTTATCCCCTTTTTCGTTGCCAGGGCTCTGTAATTAGTTTCTATACCGAAAATTCGCCGTTGTTTCACGCAGCATTACATAACTTTCTCTCCACCGTGGTAGCGAGAAAGTAAAAAGCAATTTCATTGTGTAAATTGGGTGCTTTTTTATTTGTGTTAATTTTTATTTCCGAACAAATTAATTCATTTCTTTTGTATGTAATAAACAATTTGCATTTTCTTGAGAGGTTATATACCTCTGCAATGCAAATTTTTGCACAGCAATATTTTTTCAAAACAACTTTTGAGTTCATTGGCAAATTGCAGTTCAGTCATTTGGAATATCCCAAGTATTTATTAGACAAAATATGCTTAAAATTGTTTAAGAGCTTATTTTCAAACTTTCGCCCCGGGACACCCTGCACATTTAAATTTATTTTAATTTAACAAAATGTAAGAACAGATTTCATGTAAACTGGTCCACTTTAATATTCTGGAACGCAATAAGAATCCTAATTCTTCACGACCTGAAACATTCCACTGAAACTCACCCGCTCAAAGAACGCTTGAGCTGTCTCCTGGGATTCCGATTCACCTGGAACACCAGAACATTACACATTTAAATTTATTTATTTATATTTATTTATGTTTATTTATGTTTATTTATATTTATTTATATTTATTTATATTTATTAATATTTATTAATATTTATTAATATTTATTTATATTTATTTATATTTATTTATATTTATTTATATTTATTTATATTTATTTATATTTATTTATATTTATTTATATTTATTTATATTTATTTATATTTATTTATATTCGATTAAATTTGAAAATTCGATTTTCACAGGGTCTCAAATTAAGGAACTATAATTAATTACGGCAAAAGTAAACAAACTATCACTTTAAATCGCTTTTTAAACACCATATCACTATGCGATGCAAATTTCAATATCGAAATATAATTTATACAAGGCAGTAAAAGATCGTAAGATTATTCGAACATTTGAAACAGCACGAGATCTGTGTATTAGCAATTGAGTTCCACGAAATTCAAAGTAACTACGGAAGATCATAGTTTTTACTATAAATAAAATTTCAGAACAAGAATTTACACTTTAGGTTATCTTAATTTTTTTTTTTTTACAGAAACCTCAATATTTAAGGGAAACTACTTAGCGGCTCTTTTTGAAATGGACAAATACAAGTAGTCTTCAGCTAATTAGGGCTGAATTAATTCTTAGCGCGCCATACTGACTAAAGGGCATTGCGAAAGCAGGAAACCTTCGGAATTTGTCGAAAAACGCGACACCAAAGCAATTACAGACAATTATAAGTGGATGGACGTTCTCTCTAATTGTTCTCGAATAGCATCCGAATGTAGAGTTTTTCAAAACTATTATCCGAAATTTATTTCGTGTCAGTCCCCACACACCTCGCCCAATTCTGAATATATCTTCCAATATTATAGCGAATTTCAGATGAACCGACAAAGGTCGCAAAACACACAAGAAAAGTAAATAATCATAATAATCCTAAGTTGAAAAATAGAGGAATAGAGGAAAATGTCTGGTTGTACAGCAATTTTGTTGAAAAGTGGGGTATGTCATGCAGGAAAATGCAAGACCAAATTAAAATCACATGCACACGTTAGAAAGCAAGATATAATTACTGCATAGATGTTTCATCGCAAAACTTAGAGTATCTTAGGGCAGAAGGTCTGTTACTTTATCTTATTTATTGCTGGTCAGGAATTGCATGCTTCCGCGCGCACGCGCGTATATAATACGTTAATATTACATCTGTGTATGCATGTACGAGCGAGTGTGCACCAACTTTTATTCACGCATGCGCTTGTCTGCCACCTACTTTCACTTTCACATTTTACCACGTCCTCTTACTTTATACCATCTGAATACAGTTTTCTATCGTTGTCTATTGCCAAGAAATAAAGTTGACAATCGAATCAAAAACAATCACGAATTGAATTGCCGGAGATAACCGATTGTTATGAAATTGTTTGAACTTCAAAATAAAAATATTTTAACATGTAATTTCCCCACTTTGAAATATATGAAGAAGTTCCGGATATCCCCATTCTCACAAATTTCAATAAAATTAAGTTTCACATGGCCTAATCATAACATTCATGGTTTTGTTGAGGTTATTTAAAGTCTTTCTCCTATTACGAAAGGAAAATTTGGTTGAAAGCAGCGATTTCGGATTTGGTCACACATTCATGGAAATTCACGTTTCATGTGGTCGATGTAATGCAAGGAAAGACAAAGATCCACCACGAACCGCGCACTGAGCTGACACTCGAATGAGGACGAAACGGTGACCAAGTCGGTGAGCGACACTGCACGCGTGAAGCGAAGCGGAGCGGACCCACCGGTGATGAGGCCTTCCAGCCGGCGGCGGTCCACGCGCACCCGGTCGGCGAACATGTCGGCGAGCGGCAGGCCCAGCACGGCCGCCGCGTGCTGCAGGAACTCTCCGTCGCGGTTCCCACCGCCGCCCACGCCGCCGCCCCCCGCGCCGCCGCCTCCGCCCCCGGCGCTGGCGCCGCTCTCGGACATGCTGTCGGAGCCGGCGGCCTCCTCGCGCCCGCCCAGCAACACGGAGCGCTGCAGGCTGGAGCTCATGGCGCCAGGGCTTGCCTCGCGACGGTGGAGGCCGGGGATGTGGAGAGCGGCGACTGGCCACGCCCCACCCTGCCCCTGGCTCTGCCACGCCCCACCCTGCCCCTGGCTCTGCCACGCCCCCCCTGCCCCGCGCCGCCCTGCCGCCAGGGGCGCTGGGAACAACGGGCCACAACTTCAGTTCAAACGTCTTGTTTGGTTAGTTATTTATTTCTTACAGGAATTGCCTTAAAATGCAAAAACTCAACACTGCATATAATCAGATACTCCCGCTTTCTCTAATAATCTCTCAAACGACGTGATGATTTCACACAGAATGTCAGTATCAAAATATCTGGGCGCGGAAAGACATGCGCAAATTGTCATGTAGAGATCGCATCCCAGTGCCAGTCGATTAGTGTTGCTGGGAAGATGACTTTTCGCGGAGGGAAAATCTTTACTTTGAACAATGTTTTATTTTCTTGTATGCGGTAGCGGAGATTATAAAAGAATGCTAGAATCTGGTCATCGAATTTGAAAGTCAATTCATTAAGTTGATTTTTCATTTTAATTTCATACAGAAGTTCAGCTGTCAGAAGTTAAATCGAAAATGCAGGGCTTAATTTTGATCAATTGGAAGATGTATTCCAAAATTAGAACTTTAGAAGTCCATTTCCTTGGGACATCGATCGATCGATTGTTGTAACTGACCACGTCAACTGGTATGGTCGTTAGTCCCGTTAGTGTAGCGAATGTTTTATCGCAGGAAATGTTATTCCTTTGCTGGATAGTGAGATCCGACCCTTACCTACACGCCGGCTTGCGGGAGATTTCCCCGTACATATGTCTCCCCCAGCGATTCTCCCTTGCAATCAAAAAAAGTTTCAGCTCCTAACTGATCTCCCGGAATGTGTGGTAGTGTAGTGCGTGTAAATTGTGTGTGTGTGTGTGTGTAATGTGAGACAGTGACAATAAAAGGAAGGAAAGATCGTGGCGCAACGCGCGGTCCATGGCCCATTTGTTACGGTTCTGCTCCGGCATTCGCCTGGTATTCATGGGGGAAGCACGTAAAACTACCTATCAGAGCAGCCGGTTGCTAGAATTCTCCTCGAGACATGGCTGTACTCGACCTAGCTGATAAACTGGGGTCGAAAATCCGTCATCTGAAATAGAACGCAAGGACTCATTTGAAAGCTCATTCTACCTGAACAAAATCGCAGCTTTTCGCGACAAAATTATAAATTCTGTGAACATTATTTTCGGAGAAAAATTGATTTTTTAATGTTAATAACAAAGAGAGTTGTGTTGTTTGAATTTGTTTAGTTTTAATATATAGGGCATATACGTAGCAGCAGAACACATATTTGGGGGCATTGTGCCCAAGTACTTCGATTTTTGAAGACTTTTCCATGTTCTGTGTGTCACAAAAGTTTATGTATTTCAACGTTTTTACAAGAGACTTTCTCAAACTTTTTAACATTCCACAGATGTCTCATTATGATCAGTGCAACGGTGGTGGAACTGTGATCTCTAATCTGTTTTAGAGGTTGGGAAGTAATATTTTCATTGTTCACTATTGTCTTCTCTATTTTTGGGAAGAAAACTTTATTCTTTTTTTTCAGCTTAAGTTTTCAATCTAACTCGGGTTTTATGTGTATCAGGTTTTTATTTTCTCGTATTCGTACACCCTAAATAACGTATATTTCGCGTCAAAAATGCTTTGACCCTAGATGGTCATTGTCATGGACTCCCGTGCCTGTCGATTGTGCTATCTTACGAGATTTTACAAAACTACGTTTTCTTGTCCGAATGATTAAGATTAAATTTATTTTAACGAAGAGCGTATACAATATTTTAGTGTTAGAATAGCGAATAGATCTCTCCGTGACAAAGTGATGTTCCAGAACGTGGAGAGTGGCAGGTTCGATTCTCAGTCTGAGTAGATATTTTTATCAATTCTACATTACCATAAGATCCACAAAATTACAGCATTCTACATTTTTCCTGTCAATGTTATGCATAATGCAGACCAAAGTTGCTTTCGCGATCAAGGCAAATATTTGAATTCTGAACAGATTATGTGATTGAACGGCTGTATGTGGAGATAAAAACCTGCACAATGCAGTAGGGAGATAAAAATATATTTAATATAATAACCCTGCACCGCTCACTCCATTTTTTGTCAAGTCAATTCAGCGTGCGAGGCGATATCTGGACCAACGATGGCTTTTTGGAGATTTCTAAAAGATTTCAGCCAGCATGAACCAAATCAAAAACACCAAAAACATTACACAAATAAGTTTTCTTCCAGGGTCATTTTCCAGCTTCAGGAGATGTCGATTGGGCTCTCCGCGCCGGTATCCACTATGTTCCTCATGGGGTACTTCGTACTTTGACCCTAGATGGTCATTGTCATGGACTCCCGTGCCTGTCGATTGTGCTATCTTACGAGATTTTAGGCAAATATTTGAATTCTGAACAGTCAATGCAATATATATATATATATATATATATATATATATATATATATATATATATATATATTAGCTTTTACACTGGACGCAATTGGGGCTCCTCGATCTGTGGTTTATAGCTGACTCACTAGGTATTCAGCGACAACACATACATGAAAGAGAAGAGACAAATCAAAAACAATGCCCTTGGCGAGACTCCAAAACGCAACCCTTCAGACCGAGGCATTGAGTCGGCACACGCTCTAGCCACCTCAGGTATGCATCCCGGCTACCAAAATATTAAATAACTAACACAATAAGTTTCATTAAAAAAATTAGAAAAAGTCCATAAACTACCACATATGTCGGGAGACCCGTTAGTTACTTCTTTTTCACTGCAAAGGAGACTCCCTGGGGGAGACATACGAACGGGCAAGTCTCTCGCAAGCCGGGGTGTAGGTAAGGGTCGGATCTCACTATCCAGCGGAGGAATAACATCTCCTACGATAAAACATTCGCTACACTAACGGGACTAACGACCATACCAGTTGACGTGGTCAGTAACAACAATCAATCGATCGATCTCCTAATGAAATGGACTTCTAAAATTCTAATTTTGGAATACATCTTGCAATTGATCAAAATTAAGCCCTGCATTTTCGATTTAACTTCTGACAGCTGAACTTCTGTATGAAATTAAAATGAAAAATCAACTTAATGAATTGACTTTCAAATTCGATGACCAGATTCTAGCATTCTTTTATAATCTCCGCTACCGCATACAAGAAAATAAAACATTGTTCAAAGTAAAGATTTTCCCTCCGCGAAAAGTCATCTTCCCAGCAACACTAATCGACTGGCACTGGGATGCGATCTCTACATGACAATTTGCGCATGTCTTTCCGCGCCCAGATATTTTGATACTGACATTCTGTGTGAAATTATCACGTCGTTTGAGAGATTATTACAGAAAGCGGGAGTATCTGATTATATGCAGTGTTGAGTTTTTGCATTTTAAGGCAATTCCTGTAAGAAATAAATAACTAACCAAACAAGACGTTTGAACTGAAGTTGTGGCCCGTTGTTCCCAGCGCCCCTGGCGGCAGGGCGGCGCGGGGCAGGGGGGGCGTGGCAGAGCCAGGGGCAGGGTGGGGCGTGGCAGAGCCAGGGGCAGGGTGGGGCGTGGCCAGTCGCCGCTCTCCACATCCCCGGCCTCCACCGTCGCGAGGCAAGCCCTGGCGCCATGAGCTCCAGCCTGCAGCGCTCCGTGTTGCTGGGCGGGCGCGAGGAGGCCGCCGGCTCCGACAGCATGTCCGAGAGCGGCGCCAGCGCCGGGGGCGGAGGCGGCGGCGCGGGGGGCGGCGGCGTGGGCGGCGGTGGGAACCGCGACGGAGAGTTCCTGCAGCACGCGGCGGCCGTGCTGGGCCTGCCGCTCGCCGACATGTTCGCCGACCGGGTGCGCGTGGACCGCCGCCGGCTGGAAGGCCTCATCACCGGTGGGTCCGCTCCGCTTCGCTTCACGCGTGCAGTGTCGCTCACCGACTTGGTCACCGTTTCGTCCTCATTCGAGTGTCAGCTCAGTGCGCGCTTCGTGGTCGATCTTTGTCTTTCCTTGCATTACATCGACCACATGAAACGTGTATTTCCATGAATGAGTGACCAAATCTGAAATCGCTGTTTCCAACCGAACTTTCCTTTCGTAGCAGGAGAAGGACTTTAAATAACCTCAACAAAACCAAGAATGTTATGATTAAGTCATGCGAAACTTAATTTTATTAAAATATGTGACGCTGGGGATATCCGCAACTTCTTCATATATTTCAAAGTGGGGAAATTACATGTTAAAATATTTTTATTTTAAAATTCAAACAATTTCATAACAATCGGTTATCTCCGGCAATTCAATTCGTGGTTGTTTTTGATTGGGTTGTGAACTTTATTTCTCGGCTATAGAAAAATATAAACAGCTGTATTCAGATGTTATGAATGAACTAAAAGGAAATGTTTGAATCGCACCGAATGCACGCACACTGACATGTACGCATGCATGAATGAATGATAACTTGTTCATACTCACCTCTACATGCACACTAGTCAGGCAACTTTTCCTGACGTCTCGCAGCTCGGGGTGCGGGGGAGGAGGCTACTGCCTACGTCACGTCATCAGACGCGCGTTGCCAACTGTAACATTATTAATACTCTTTCACTCTTAATATAACAGGGATATATATATATATATATGAGATCAATTAGAACGAATACTAAAGTAATTATTGACAACCACTAGTGAAAATAATTAGTGAATGTTAATATTTTTTATGAATGAGGTTTGTCATTAGTATGCATAATTGTCAATTTTAGTATAACTGGAATCTTCCCTTGGTTCTCAGTTTTATTTATTACGTCATCCATTGCAATTTCAACTATCTCCACTTTCAGTATTCCGCTAGTTTCTTTACGTGGTATAAAATAACAGATGAAACATGGCATAGTGAAACGTGCGAACAGCGAAAACGTGAGAACTGAATTCATTCGGAAGTAAAGAAAGGCAGCCGTGATTATCTTACCGTGCAGTTCCGAGTGAAACCAAGGTATTGACCAGTCCATGCCGAGACATGCTGGTTGAACACTTGTGAGCTCAGACGTCAAGAAAAGTCGTGCGTCTAGAACACAGACTTCATAAATATTCAGATACGTACGAGCGCACGGAAGCATGCCACCTTTGACCAACAACACATTACATGCAGTAGCAGACTTTCTATCCTAAGATATTCCAAGCTTCCAATGAAACTTCTACGCAATGTTAAAATCTTGCTTTTCAACAGGCAAATGCATTTTTAAATTGATTTGCAATTTCGTTCATAATATGCCGAACATTAATAATGCTGTTCTACTGGGGACATTTTTCCTCTTGATCTATTTTCATGGTGAAGTTTATTATGATTATTTAAAACTTTTAAGTGATTGGCGACCTATTCAAGAACTTATAATTATTTTTATTACATCCAACCTGTTACAATTATGGCTGCATTTTTGTTGGAATCGGGATTTTGGACAAGTCCCCAAGATGTCTATAATTTTACAGTGCCCTTCTGTCAGTGTGGCGAACTAAGCGTTAATTCAACCCAAATGAACAGAAGACTACATGTATTTGCCCATTTAAAGGTTGAAAATTTAGTTTCACTTAAATATTGAATTTCCTGTAAACAAAAAAAAGTTAAGCTACCTTGAAATGTGTAAATTCTGGAACTGAAATTTTATTCATAGTAAATAATTTTCTCTTGTGTAGTTACTTCGAATTTCGTAAAACTGAATTGCTACTACACCACTCTTACATTGTTTCTGACGTTCCCATAATCTGAACGATCTTATCCTGCCTTGAGTAGGTTACGTGTAGTGATTGATATTAGTATCGCGTAGTGATATGGAGTTTTAAAAAAATATTTATTTTATTCGTATGTATACTTTCCTAGTAATTCCTTAATAGTTTCTTAAACTTGAAACTCTGTGTAAATCGAATTTTCAGGTTCATTTAGATAAATTTAATCGGACACTTATATTTAAATGTGTAATTTTCTGGTGTTCCAGGTGAATCGGAATCCCACGAGACTGCCCAAGCCTTCTTTGATCGGGTAAGTTTGTGGATGTTTTAGGTCATGAATTTGAAGGATTCCTATTTGGTTCCAGGATAACAAAGTAAACAAGTTTGTGTGAAATCTGTACTTATATTTCTTATTAAAATCTATTTAAATGTTCATATAGTTTTAAAGTAAGCATTCATTATATTCTGCAAAATGAATCTTAGATTAACTTCAAGAAATTCAAAGTTGTGGTCATTTACGGATTGTATCTCTCTAAAACTTGCGACAAAGAATGGAAGTTGGACACGTTCTGTTAAGAGGAGTGAAATGGAACATGGTTAGTGAAGCGTTTCTTGGCATCCATCCAGACAACGGTTCACTCGTGAGTTTTTTCGGCAATGCGGAGGAAAACCGGATGACATGTTAATACACCCAAGGAGAAATGTTTCCTATTAATATTAATTACTTAAGTATACCATTTAAAATGTATCCTTACAATGGGTTTGTAATTGTACTCATAATAAACTTACTAACGAGAAAATAGTTGTTACTTAAGCTGTCGACAAATTAATAAGTGGATCATGAATTTAAGACCGTCTCGATTGTTTGCCTAATTATTGTTATTATTATTATTATTATTATTATTATTATTATTATTATTATTATTATTATTATTATTATTATTATTATTATTATTATTATTATTATTATTATTATGATTATTTGCAGTTGGAAGAACAAACGCGTACAAGGATTCTGTGGCCTTCACATCTAAAAATTGGCTCCCGCTCCCGCAAAAGTAAGAACTTCCTTTCTTGTCAGTTTCTTCTTCAAAAACATTGGACTCGAAAAAAAAATCATACCGTGTTATGGACATGTGACGTGAAAATAGTAACTGACCTAAGCTGTTCAATATAAAACGCAGGGAAATAATTCATTCGTAAATTGTCAGGAATCCAGTTATCCCTCGAAATCTAAATTATTTCTCATGGTTTAAAATAAACAGCGAAGATTCCCAATGTTAACTGTAGCTTACACATTATGGGAAATAAACCCAAAGTACATTTCGCAAGGTTAAACTTCCAATTGAAATAATTGTCCAATTGAAATAATCCATCTCGAATGAGAAGTTTGAACGTAAAAAATAGATAATATTTTTTCGTTTTGTACCAAAAAACATTTGCGCACTATTTGCATTCAAATCCTTAAAAATGTAATTAAATTTAAACTCATGATACATGATACGCGAAAATATTTCTGTAGGTCCTCATGTTCATATCGCCGGCCTCGTGGAAGATGTGCTCCAAGCGAAGAAAGAAGTGATGGCAGTCTTGGATTCACCAGTAAGTGTTTAAAAGGGTATCAATTTTCAATCGTATCAGTTTTAATGTGTCTTTATAGAAAGTCTTACGATCAACCGCGTAGAAATTAGTCATTTAATCAATACCATGAAAATCCGTTTTTTTAATCTCATAATACAAAATTTCTGGTATAGTAAAAATTCTCAAAATTTATTGAAGTTGGACTTAATACGACATTTTTAACATATAATATTGCAAGCCCTTCACTCAAAGTTCCTTAAACATTAAAAAATCATTCATTGCAGTATTTTCATATACACATTTTTACTAACATTTTTATTCTTTAGTGAAATATGTTTAAGCAAAAGTTTCGACATAGCTGTCTAGTTGATCGTCAAATTGAAAGCGTATTGCCGAATATGTTGGTGAAACTGCCCCCAAACCAAATCGATTATCACGATGCTCATATGCCGTAAATTCACAAAAAAATCAGCCTCATAGAGTAATCTTCGCAGAGTTACGAGAAACGTGTTTTTAATTTTTTATTTTTTCTCAACTTCTATTGCATGTATCAAGCTAAAAACCGGAGAGACGGGGAAAATAGTTCAATTTTAAGATATTTTTGTCAACCAAATCTGACGCCAAATTCAAATAGAAAAAAAATATTTTTGAAATGGATATTCGACGTGATAACGTTAACGAGATGTCTCAGTATTTTTCCTAGAATGTCTTATAACATTCTATAACAGTTTTTCAAATTTTTAAACAAAGCGGACGATAATGAAAAAATTAAAACCAATTTTAACATATCTAAAATTTGAAATTTGCGCCAAAATGATAGCAAACATTTTTTCCACCAATGTTCAAACAATTTAGATTTAAATTATTGAAAAATGTCGCAGACAAAGTCAGATTTGAAACTCTTTGCTGAAAAAGTTTGTCTTCATGTGGAAAGTTTATATTATCACCACCTTATATTATCAAAATAAAATAATCAAACACATTTTGTTTTTAGTATTCTTTCTAATACAAATGAAATTGGTTTTAGGTATACTAATATTTTTTGTAATATAAATCAAATTATTCGTTTGTAGCGTTCAAAATATCGTTTCACCGATATTTCTAGGACGAAAGGAGAAAGGTGGGCCCCTCCAATGCACCGATTTTTGTTCGTTCTGCGAAGCGCCAGTTTGTGCCACGAACCACATGACCACAACACGGTTGACAGCGTGACACACGTGACGCGCTTCGGTTGAAAACGGTAAACAGGCGTTGGCTACAGTGTTACATGGAGAACAAGAAGTGATGAGAAACATTTTGAAAATGGCGTAAATTGACTATTTTCAAAGATGATCACCCAAAAATAACATGGTGTAATTAAAATAAGATGCATTTTTTTAAAAGAAGAGCTAATCTGCTTCTGTTTCAATGACTAGCAAAGGTGAAAATTTCTGCATTTAAAATTCACGCTAATATTACGACGCGAACTGGAGCTTGAAGCGCATTGGTTAAAGTTGGATGCACGAGAGCCCACCCATTTCTTTCCACCATGGATAGTGTGAGTATGGCTCATAAATTATGTAACACACAAGATTTAGAGTTCATTTTTCGTAATTGAATCTATGATTAAATATTGGTAAAAGCGTGTTTTCCACTCATATCTTGGCACATATTTCAAATTTTTCAACGAATGAAATTTGTTTTAATTTTTGTTAAAATTTGTTTTAATTTAACATCTATATTATTTCAAAATCTGAAAAAAATGTTATAGAACCCTATGTCACATTATAGGGGGAAAAAATAAGTCAGTACTCCGTTATCACGTCGAAAATCCATTCAAAAAATTATTTATCTCTATATTCGAATTAGATGTCAGAATTTGTTGACCAAAATTTCCTTAAAATTAAATATTTTTCCCTAACTCAATTCTCTTCAGTCTGATACATACAATAGAAGCCGATAAAAAATTAAACAATGCAAAAAAACCTTTCCCGTTGTAACTTAACAACACACTGCCCTGGGAGGATAATCATTTTCTGAATATACGCCATATTTAATTCTTTCATATGAGCATCATAATTATGGATGTTGGTTTTGGGGCCGTTTTCACCACCTTATTCGGCTATACCCTTTGTAGATGCATTTACGATAAGCAGCAAGCTGTAGATACTCTATATTGAAATGGTAGTCTGTTAAGAAATTTACAATATTCAATTTGAGGTGTATAGTTCACGCTAACACACAATCCTGTCTTTTAAATCATGGGTAAAGTATATGAAGGATAGAGCAAAATAAATGATTTTAATTAGGAGCGTTGATGTTTAATTCGAAGATAGCGAAACAAAATACTACACATTTTCACGGCGAACATTATTGAGGTTCCATTCTTGTCCCAAAGTTTGAGCATTTCTTCTTCTCCCCGCACAGGACGTCCGCGTGACGATGAAGATCGACGTGAGCTATCTGTACCACTCGCATATCATCGGGCGCGGAGGCCTCGTCATCAAGCAGGTGATGGAGGAGACCGGCACGCACATCCACTTCCCGGACTCGAACCGCACCTCCACCACGGACAAGTCGTCGCAGGTGTCGCTGTCGGGGAAGCTGGCGGGCGTGGAGCAGGCGCGGCAGCGCGTGCGGGTGAGCCCCTCCTCTACTCGACCACCTGAAGGCGAACGTTGCGAATCTGAAAGCGCCCCTGAATAGGAGTCCTAAAAACAGTTCTCAAATAATCCAAGCGTTCTACGGCCTTGTCCAGCATCAATCGGTCACATTGCGCAGGATTAAGTGTCAAATTTAAACGTGAATTATTGGCAGTTCAGTTATTTTACAAAGCGAATATAGTTGTAAGAGACTTTAATCGTAACAAATTACTAAATTCAATTATGAACTTTGGCTAACGGCCTGGTTGTTTCATTATCCAATCTCGTATTGTTGAAAGTTGTCTTTAGATATTTTAGTTCTTTCGTACACGGTGTATTAACAACATTTTGGTGTACTTGCCAGACATTTTCAACCAAAATCGAAGTTAAACGTTTTCTATCTATAATTAGTTTTGTCGCGTATCCTCAATCTAAAATACGAAACATGGTTATTGGAATCTGAAGTAACGACAGTGTGTCCTTTCTTTGGAAACTAAAGCGCCTCATGGCCCATACTTCAAAAAGGATGGTTCACATTGCAGTTAAGAGGTTAGTTTAGAGGAATGTACTCTGATCTGGTATCGCCTCTAAAAGCAATAACGTTAGAAATGATATAAATTAGGCTAAAAAGCAGAAGATTCAAATTCTTTGATACAGAATTTCAAGGGAAGGCCACGTACGTGAGGGGGGAAAAGAACAGTCACAAAGCCACAATTGCCGAATGTCAGTCATTCAACATTCTTTTCACAATGGTTCACAATATGGACTTTCAAAGAATAATTAAAATAAATGTTTCTTAAAATTTAAGGTTTGAACTGCATTTTACTGCAGCAAACAACTCTACAAACCTCGTTTATGTTCATGCATTGCGTTCTAGCTACATGAAAACATGGTTTTCATACAATACTTTTTCAGTTGACAAAATGGTAAAAGCCGGCCTGGATAATTCAGGCTATAGGGCCTAAGCTGCCTGTAGGGTCGGGGGTTCGAATCCCGCCTCGGTCATAGATGTTCGTGTGTGCTTGTTCTCCCTACGTGTCGGTTCCCCCTACAGTTACCCCAATGTAAACAATCACAGCGGTCGCTACAGGAGTTAGTTAGTTAAACACGACCGAAAAAAATTCAAAATAAAAAAAGTAAAAAATATAACTACCACATTCTGGGCTCCCCACACTTTGTGAAGTGATGGCCATACATTCTGCACGATATCCGCCGACGCCTCCCCATACGATTCATGTGACTGGGCGTGAAAGTGAGCGCCCTTGCCGCAAATGCGAGCCGCGGGGTAAGGCGTGGGTGGCGCTGGGCGCGCGCGGCGCAGAACCTGATGCCGCTGGTGTTCCTGTTCGACGTGCCGGCGCTGGGCGACGCCGCGTCGGGCGCAGAGTGCGCCTCGCCCTACGTCATGCGGCTGCAGCAGCAGTTCAACGTGCAAGTGCGCATCCGCCACCGCCACCGCCTCAACGGCGTGCAGGTGCAGGTCAAGGGCTCGGAGCTGGAGGTGACGCACGTCACGGAGGCCACGCTCTTCCTCATCCGCCACTTCTGCGTCAACGCGGGCGCTGCAGTAAGTGCTCAAGGGGCGCTCAGTGCATAGGGAATAATCTGGGAAATAATGCACGGGCTTGCCCCTCATCGCTCACGAATTCTCAGACGCCGAAAGATAGAATAACAAAATCGAGAGTAGTGATGGGAAAGAGCATTTTTGTTCAATGAAAATGGCGCGCTTTAATCTAAAACCGCGAATATGTGTCAGAAAATATGGGAAATCTTGCATTCAAGACGCGAAGACGTTTGGTTACTCGCGTAGGCCGAAGTTTAGGGCCTCGTCGTAAAGTTGGACGCGTAGCGAAGCGTCGGCTCTACCTTAATTTCGGGGTTATAAATGGGTCATTACGCTCGCGAGTCTGTATTGTCGTTCGCCATATTCTGGCGGGAGGAGTGTAATCCTTAGCTTTGAGGGCAAGATAAAGGGTAAGAGTCAGAATGTGCTTGTATTGCTGCAACTGTGCTAAAATAGTTTCAATCTATTGTGTGGTCCACAGAAAATATGGATTCCACTAAAAAAGAAAATTATTTCACCGATCATACGTTGTCAAAATAAGTCTGCATTATTGTTTTGCGGCAAGTCTTTCATTTTATATGCTTTGGACAGAATCTTAAGGAGTTAAGTTTTCATGAAAAACTGAAAATCAATTTAACATTTTTCTTCGTTTAATAAATGTTGAAAATTCTCCGGGCTCAATAATATAAGAATCATCTCAAAATATGTAAGAAAAAATTCCTTACAATTACAGAGTTTAGTTTCCACAATTAATATTTTTTCCTTTCATCATTTATTTCCACCATTGATAAATTTAGTTTCGTTCTCTCCATACCAAAATAGAAAAACAAAAATATAAACTATGTGAAATACACATTCATTAAAAAAATAAATGATTGCCGTTTCATATAGGATCAAGTCTCTGTATATACGACGCTGGAGATACCGCCTCATCATCAACCGTTGGTGGTGGGAATCAACTGTAGCAACATAAAGACGATCATGAACCACACATCGACGCAGATCATGGTTCCAGACCTAAACGATCCCTACATTCCTCAGATAAAAAAGAACATTATCACTGTGCTGGGTCCCATCAGGAACGTATATTTGGCTCGACAGATGCTACTGGTAAGATAATGATTTGCAGATCTGTAAATTAATATTTTTACCGACAGTTAATTATAATTAATTGTAGTTCGATATATCAGTTAAGGTATTTTTAGTTTTCTGGTTGAGAATTGCAATGTTGCTTTTACCTACTAAATACTAAAGTGACATTTTACACTTTATTTCATAGATATCTAAGGAAATAAACATTGAAAGTCGTAACTCGAAATACAAAACATGCCAAAAAATCTCTCTAAATTATTCTTTGCATATGGATGTCTTGATTCATTTTACTTTAATTACAATACAAATTACAAATGTAAGACGTGACTAAATTGGCATTTATCATATAAATGATAGATCTGCTCTTTTTTCTTGAATTCATTGAAATATAATTGATTATACAGAAAATATAAAGGTCGTGGAGTTGTTATAGCTTCAGCATGTCGAACCGCTGTTAAATATAAATTTATAATATAATTAGATTTCTTCCAAGATGTTTGGTACCTTATTTAAGGTTTATAGACCCTAACTAGATTTGATCATTAATATTTGTGAAAAACTTAAGGATAGAATAAACATTTTTATTAAGACGTCAAAGAAGTGTAGAATTTCCATTAATTTTGTTTATATAAGCTTGTTCACACATAATTTTCGCAAATGTGGCCCGATTTTATGATTTTCCTTTGCCTTGACAGGTAGAATCTCTCGTATTTGACTATATTTGGTTCACTGGCTTCAAAGACAAGAAATTGGTTTAAAACTATAGCCGATCAAATCTAATATAAACTAAAGTAGATACTTCTTTAAATTGAAAGTATGTTTTCGTATAATTTGAAGATTGATTCACCAAGTATGAAAAAAAAAAAAACTCAACTACCCCATATTTCTTTCGAAAATGTATACTGTCAGAGGGCAATACACAATCATTTTGCACAAGTTTTCTTTTACCAAAACGTTAAATTATCTTAAACTACAAACGTTTAGTTGACATTTCTTCTCAAAGTTGAAGAGAGACGTTACAAGGAGGCAACCACTTCAACCAAAACGCTGAATATCTAAAAATAAAAATTAAATAAAAAATGTACGACATTCTTTAAACTTCAAAGTTCCTTCAGTAAGAAATCGACAAAATATCATGGTCTCTTTACATTGCAACGATTTGATTAAAAAAAGTCCAGATTTACTCTTTCTATTCGTAATTATGGGACCGTTTTTTCAGCCATAACATTTGCAAGGGTTTTCAATTCGATTTTTCCATCGTGTGGGGGAGTTTCAATTTCTTTCTTTTAAATATCCTATGTTTAGTTTTTGAGGACTTTTTTATCTTTTTAAAATATTTCATCCTAACCAATATTTTAAATGAATAACTTTTTCGAATATTTTCAGAAACTTCTGTTCGATTTATCAGTAAGAACATGTCATAAGTTCACACCTTAAATATCATTATAATGGACGTGAAAAAAATTAATAAAATTTATGGATATAATTAAATGGACGTGAAAAAATTAGTATAATTTTAGCTTTCTCAAATATAATGCAAAATGATATATTACAACATAGAGTATCATTTTGTTTCTAAAACGCAAAACACTGAATTTCTTTTTTTAAATATTTTTCAGGGATCTCTTCCCATTCTGTTGATGTTCGAGATTTCTGATAATACATCTGTAGATTTTAACAGCGTGGCAGAGGTCATGTATGATCTTGACGTGCAAATAAGCTTTCGTCAGAAGGAGAAGCAGAAAACGTTCGCGGTTTCAATCAAAGGCATTGAAAGAGATGCGAGTAAGTAGATAAGAAAACGTTAGTCTTTGCTTTAGACTAGATAGTGCTTTAAAATCAATAAAACCCATGGATGGAGGCAGTGGAAAATTTAAGGACAAGAGGCGGATCATTGAAACCTTTCCAGGGGAGACTACATCTTTTATAGATCTAAAATTTTGATTCGATTGACACTTTTTCATATAGAAGATTTAATATTTTTCTTTAGTTAATCAATTACAAATTTAAAATTCGCTTACATAATGCATTAGCCAAATATTATTCCAAAAATTTCGAATCCTCTTCTCATATTTCGCTGAGCTAAAATTAAATCTTAGTAAATATTGTTAAGATTTAGTTTTAAGGAATATTGAAATTGCAAAATTAGCGTTCTTCCCGCATATCTAGTTAAAAATATTTTTCATTTCTCGGGGATAAGTCTGGAATTCATTAAATATAACATCCCTGGAAGAAAGAGTTCATGATAAAATTTTTGATCAAAGAGTCTACTAAGGTTCATCTGTGTGAGACGGCGGGTGACACACATTGAGACTATCGCTCAGAGGAAACAGACGGCTAATGGAATATGTTAACACGTTAAATCTTATCACTGAATGAAGGGCAAATAGTCACGTAAAATTTCATTGCATTGTTTCGCAAAGTATTCAATTTTGTTTCACTGCAGCTTTGATTTCCAATACGCACAACTACTTCCAATGAGCTCTTGCGTAGCGCAGAATTATTAACCCTTGAATTATTCACATGGTTTTCAGTAAACTCCTTAATTTCATTAAAGCGTTGTAAAGGACTCTTGCGGGTTTTGCAGCGAATGTGTACGAGGCCCGGCGACGCATTCTCGGCCTGGAAGGGCACAAGGTGGTGGCGGAGGTTCCAGCCACCTACTTCATCCCTAACGCTCCCCCAGTCTTCCGACATGCACTTGGGAGAGGTAAGAACCCGCGGTGATAGAGATCTGCCAAATAAAAGCTTTTCCTGCTTCGCACCATGTCGGAAGTGCTTGTTCTCGTTTTGTTGAAATACTTTGTTAAATGATAGTTTATCACAAAGCAAATTGCCACGAAACTGGACTTGCACGTTCAAGAAGTCGCAGCTGCTCTTAAATAAGCGGTTGTCTACAAGGTGATGCCTTTACAAGAAGTGTACAATAGATCTAGATTCGTTAAGATGTCTCGAGGTATTCACTGCGGTCGCTGCAATGCCTCTGAAGAACAGGTTCTACGATTAGTCCCAACGGTGGCAGGATATTCGACGCCAGATAAATAGGTCGAATTCAGCCGGGAATTATAACATCTGGCTGCTCTGATCGATAGTTTTCGGTAGTTTCTCCAAACGCCGGAAGGTGAATGCCGGAGCAGTACCCTAACAATGGGCCACAGCCCGCTCGATCTTTCCTTCCTCTTGCTTGTCCTATCTTCACCATTTACTTACTACTTACATGCGCATGTAACATCATACGTTCGGGAGAGCAGTCGAAAGCTTAGAACTTGTTCCCTCTGGAGCTGTGTTCCGCAGTTAGATGTGTGGATGGAGAAAACCGGAACCAACGTGACAATCAACAGAGAATCTCGCAATCCTACAGAGGAAAACTATCGCCGGGATAGAAACTTGCACTACTCTCCCGGAACAAATGACCGAAGCAGTTGACGCGTCCAGAAAATTGAAATAATGAATCATACTATAGCTCCAATAATGCTAATTCCTATGAAAGTGTTTAACCTTAAACTTTCTGTAATTCTTTTAATTACAATGTTATAAAATATATAATAACTACATAACACTTAAAGCAGTAAAGGAACCTAGATTAATTTTATTATACGACAAATCTACTTACAATTTTCACGAACCAAATTCATCGGCAAACTAAGACTTGTACTAGTCAATCATACACTCAGTGTTACGTTGGAGCACGGCGCAAATTTTCAAATACGGCTACGAAGTGTTCTTGTCCAAAGAGACTGTGGCCGATTCGAAATTCTTGCACGATTACTAGAGAAATAAATCGGTACGAAAAAGAGTTAGTGAAGATGATCACATAATCGGAGATCTTTGAGAAAGATATTTTCTTTTATCTTAAATGCAATCATTGTCAGATTGTCGATATATATGGTTATCTAGAAGAAAGCGTAAATACATGTATTGAAAACTACTTTTGCTTCTAGAACAAATTAATTCGATTTGGTATTTTTCTAAGTTTCCACAGATGTTATCTTTCTAACTTCGCTTGGTACCAATAGAAATGCTGGTAACCTATGGTATTTTATTTTGTGTAAAACCATCATAGGGCTATCGCCCTATCTGTCAATTAAACGATCACGTTACCCATTGATTTGTTATGATACATAAGGCTGGTACACACTTGTCTCCCGAAAGAACACCCTTCCCATGAGATTGAAATGACATGTCTACTTCGTTTTCTAGAGCGCGCTGCTGGTTTGTGATCTTATTCCGCCTTGGTTCGCAGGCCGGGGCGCGGGCGTAGGCGGCGCAGGGGCGAGGCAGCTTCCGGTTCCGGGCGTGGTGGTGGCGGCAGCGGAGCGGCGGCGCGCGCCGTCGCCGGACGCCGAGGCGGAGGAGCTGCTGGCGGAGCGCTGGGAGTCTCCGTACGAGCAGCTGACGCGCAACGTGAGCGCCGTGCTGCGGCGCCAGGCGGCGGCCCACGCGGGCTCCGCCGCCCCCTCGCGCTGCACCACGCCCGGCCTCAGCGGCACCGGCAGCGCCAACAGCGCCAGCGACCCCAGCGCCAGCACGGGCCCCGCCGCCAGCGGCCTCCGCGGGAGCCAGACCTCGCTGCTGTCCGTCGCCACCTGGCTCTCGGCCACCTCCGCGCCCAGCCAGCCGCGCCCGGACTCCGGTGAGCGCCCCCCCCCCCCCAGCCACCCTGATGGGGGCCGGGGTTACTTCGGTGCCCTTCAATATAAGTCCTTGATTCAAACATTTCATTCCAACTTCATATAATATTCTACTTTTTCAGGTGTTCCATTTCTTTTAGTAAAATAATTGTATTTGTCGAAACGTGAGTGTCTATCTTTAAAAACGTAATACGCCGTATACATTTGTCAAATATTTTAATACTGGAATTTTTTTTAGAAAATTAGTTTGGTCGTCAAATCTTCTGCAAATAGGTGGTTTATCAAGGAATCCGCTTAAGGCCTTGAAGCAATGTGAATTAAACTCGAGTATTATGTGGTCTAAACTATAGATGATGTTCTTTGATTCTTGCCTGGTGGCGCTTACATTTAATAGTAGCAAATCGTATCGAGCCGTTTTCATGTATTGGTGTGTGGCGCAGGGTACGCGGCCAGCAGCAGCGCCGCCAGCTCCCTGGCGCCCAGCCCCTTCCCTGGCAGCGGGCGCACCTCGCCCTCCTGCGCCTCGGCGGGGTCCGCTTCGCCGCTCGCCTCCCCGGGCTCCGCCGCCTCCCGCCCGGCGCCCGCCTCCGCCCCCGCCCCCGCCGCCGTCACCTCCACCGCCAGCACCACCCCTACCGCCCCCGCCAGCAACGCCTCCGCCATCACGCCCGGCTCAGAGTCCGCCGCCTCTGACGAGACGTTCGGCAGCCCGCTAGGCATAGAGGACGTGGCCGACCCCAGCCCCGCCTCCGTCGGCTTCCTGTCGGGCTCCGGCAGCGACTTCCCTGACATGGTGAACTGCCCCGACCGCCGCGCGCCCGGCTACGAGAAGGCGAAATCGCGGGAGCTCGCGGCGGCTGCGGCCACGGCGGCCGCCGCCACGGCGTCGGACTACCGCAAGCAGCTGGCGCTGGCCTTCAAAGGTAGGGCTCGCAGGGCTCAGCCGCTCTCCACTGCCAAATGCTCGCCACACGAAAACGAACAGTCTCAACTTATTTTACTGCCTAGATTCCTCACATGTAGATCAATATCTATAATCTATGTCGATATTCTAAGTAACAGGTCTATAATCTAATATATGAACATCTTTGTTTGTGTTTTATTCGGTGTTCTGCCGTGCATCAGATTACAAAAAAATTGCCAATGTATTGCCTGCATTTGCGCGAAGGTTGGAGGGATAGTAAAATGGGAATGTGCGTAAGTCTCTCGCACATTGACGTACTTCGAAAATTGTATGCGTTCGTGAAGAGTCAAGCACCCCTGAACCGAAGCCCTACGCAACCCGCCGCACCGTCGTGTATTAAGCCCGTCTTCGCTGCATAATCCGCCCCTGCAATTGTTAAATACCGGTCCGAATTCCATTACTGTAATGTTATCTTAGACAAGAATATCTAATTTCTTAGTGTCATGTCGAATGTATGTCACAAATTGAGGGAGGACGAAATCAAAACATGGAGCAAACCCATAGTCGCGAGAAAGTTTTGCATTTATTAAAATGTTTGCAGAGCGGAGCGTAAAACCTAATTAACAATCACGTGACCAGTAGTTTGTAAAAAGTAATACTTTGCAATAACGAAGCATTACCGGGTCCAGTAGGTTTTTTTTTGGATAAGGCTAGTTAAAATAAATTTACTGACTAATGACTGATAATGGTTTTATTGTCTTAGCAAATTTGTAATAATTAAGAACCATTGTAAAGTTATAACAGTATATAAGGAACAATGTGTTTCAATATGATAGAAGAAATGCACAGAATTAGATAGCTGTATTTCGTAAATCATACTTAAATTCAAGTCGTAAATTAGTCGTACGTCAATTTGGCTTTAACTTTTGACAAAATCAATAGAAATATTGAAGGTGTAATAAATTTTCCATCCATCTCGGTTTGGAGAACGAAAACTCATGGTTTCATTATGACAATATGCTTCCACTCCACAACACATCAACTTAGGAAATCTTTCACATGCACAATTCCTTATATTTCATGAACCTGAGTAACAAAAAATACACTATCAATACTTACGAACATATTATTATCAAGTCCGGAGTTCTGTCGAAGATACATGGTCAATCTTAAAAAAATGAAAGGTCGACTTTTCATACCTTTACGACTTATATACATTCCTTACTTTGAACTATAATGCACAGAGGATCCAGGACATTGTGTGTGTATGTGTGTGTGTAGGGGGGAGGGAGGGAGGGAGGTATGGCTACAGATATATCCAACAAACGTGCATTTTGTGTAAGGAAGTTTTGATGTATACTCGAAATAAAATATAAAACATTTATTGAGTTATAGTTAATACTTCGAAAATTAACAATTGCTGTGTTAAATGACTTGTTAGATTAGAAAAGTTGTGGAACTTGCACTTTAATATTACTAGTATGTATCCTGGCTTCTGGGAAGTAGGTGGGCCACAGGCCATCTGCCTCGTGCGAAGGCCGAAGGCGCTTGTTCCTCCTTGGCGAATCCCAAGCCCTTGCGCGGGGCGCGTGCGCAGCGATGCAGGGGACGCCGGTGGCGTCGCAGCCGCGCGTGCCCACCAGCGCGTGGTCGGGCATGGGCTTCAGCCGCTCGTCGCCCGTGTCTTCTCCGGCGCCCGCGTCCCCGCCGCGTGCTGCCGCCGCCGCCGAGGCGCAGAGCCTGTGGCGCAGCTCCCCGGGCCCGCTGGCGCTGCGGCTGCCGCAGGCGGCGCCGCTGTGGGGCCACGAGGCGCCCTGGCCGCCGGACACCACCACGCCCAACCACCCACCGCCCGCCGACGTCGTCGAGCTGCTCACCTCGCTCGGCCTCCACAAGTATATCGGTGAGCTAGGGCGGGGGCGGGGCCTCCCCTTCGGAGTCACCCTCTAGCGGCGGCCCTGACGGGGAAGTTCCACGGGGGAGATTTTACACCACAGCAGCATACAAGGTCAAATTC